>VZTA01003126.1:42679-125260 GCA_013398855.1 Mohoua ochrocephala | reverse complement strand
CCCGCACGGCCCCGCCGCCCCGCTTCGCCCCCAGCAGCGCCGTGCGGAACGGGCCCGCGCTGGGCCCCAGTCACGGCGGCGGCGCGGAGGGCAAAGGAGGTTGCTAAAGGTCAGGGAGTGAGTCAGCAGCTGCGCCCGGCCTCGCTCCGGCCTCGTCCCTGGCCTCTCTTTCATTGAAGAGACGCTGGCGGGAGGTTAGGCCCAAAATACAAGCTGGGGTGGGACGGGGAAAATAAATTAAATCCGTGCAGGTTTATCAGTCCAGCAGTGTCGCCCAGACAGTCCCATACATTTATTGCCAAAATAACAGCGTGGTTTGGTTAAACATTACTATAAAGACATTTTCCCACTTACCCAGTAACTGTGGGAGATCAGAGAGACAAGACTCCTCCGGAGACCCCATTTTCACCCCAAGATAGAGTAATTACTACACGTGACGTGATACAAAGCAAGTACACGCACAATTCAGAAATAGGCAATATTTTAGGAACTGCTGGACAGTTACAATATGTTGCAACTGCTGGGATTTTTCCAAGAAAAGCCTTTCTTTCTTATCCTGTTGTCAACATAATTCCAGAAGTGAGAACGTGTTTTAAATCCTGTCTCAGAATCTTTGCTGTAATTTGGTATCTGCAACAGTTCTGCCTTTCAGACATGCTAGCATAGCTGTGCAGGAAAATAAGAAAAAAAAAGAGTTAACACAAGGGAAACAGAAATGGTTCCCTGTCTGGTTAGCGGCCACTAGAGGGAATGCCGGCTGGTTGTTCCCACAGGCCTGCAAGGCCTACAAGGGTAACACAATTAAAAAGAAAAAAAGGAAATTATAGCGAAATTGTGCTTGGCATCACAACGCCCTTAGTCTGCAGAGGTCGTTGGCACATCAGTTTGAGATTTGCCTTTTCCATGAAGTAATCGTTTGCCTGTTAGTAAAGTCATTGCCGTCCGTAGGCACTGTTTGAAGACAGACATTACTCTGAAAAACACCCAGTATCTTCTGCAGTGTGAACCGGAAATTATTCGTCTCTGTAAGCAAGCTTAGCTTTAAAAGAAAGTAGAAAAGCCAATGCCACGGAATTTTACTCAAAATCTTCTGTGCTTAATGATCAAACAAACCAACCCTTTACAGATCTTTTTCCCAATTTGAAAACATGAGTTATTTAAATAAGTACCTTGAGGAAAATAATCTTTAGAGTAATATGGAGATTCAAATATTAAGTGACTAGACAGCTTATTATAATATCAGCTGTCTACCCCGCATCCCACAAGCTCACATTTTCCCTATATTTTTCTAAATAACTGATAGATCTTTATATAAGAAAGCTTTCATGGCATTCCCTCTCTAAAATACATTATTTTAATAAATAGAAAACTGGTAAACCAGGAACCATCTTTTTTACACCACTCCACGATAAAATTAATTTTAGGGTTGTGTTTCTCCTCCTCCTCTTTTGAGCTCCCTTACACATCTAAACAGCCTTTAGGCTCTTTGGAGAGACATCTAAGCTTCTTGGGCTTTTAATGAGCTCCAGCACAGACCCTGCACCACCAGATCAAGGCGGGGCAGAAGACCTGGGCATGCAGATGTCTCCATTCTGCAGACAGGCTTCTGTGCCTGTGCTACAGCCACTTGTGAGGTAAAACTCACAATGTGCTCTTCTGAAAGCTCCCTCTGCCACAGTGTGGAAGATGGAAATGGCAGAGGCCAGATCAAGCAGCTACAGAAGATAAAAAATCCTGTCTCGAGTCCCGTCTTTCTACAGAAGAAGTCTGTTGGCCTGAAGGATACGAATCTTCTCATGGAGCACATTTCCACCCTGCTATGTACTTTTTGGACCCAAAACAAAATAGCTTCACAGCTATTTGCTGTGAAGGTTCACAGTTTTCTCCAAAAGCTCCTTGATGAGTGTTAGATATGAAGGCCAGTCCTCTGAGTTCCACTGGCCCAGATTCCAGACACAGGTCTAGACAAGTAAATACCACTGCTGAATTAGAGCCTCGATATCACACTGGAATCTATGACATACCCAGAAAGCACAAAAATATGAATCTTACCTAGGACTGAGATTAAAATCTTGTAAAGATGAGTGCCTCAACTGTTTTGAAATTCTAAAAGGAGACACGCAACAGGCTTTCTTATTTTCAGATCTACCTCTCCTTTACATACAGTAAGTTAACATTTACTCAGTGAGGATGTAAGGGAAAATAAGTAAAGGGACAGGTAGTCCATGCAGTAGATGACAGCAAGGCACACCAAACTAGCAAAGCTTACTTACTAACCCCATTGGCTCGAGGCAAGCGTGTATCATCTAAATTTCAGAATTAAGATTATGTCAGTGCCATACTCTTCGCTCTGAATGTCTGGTCTCTAATTAAATCATTACTGCCCCTCCACACACCCTACCTCACCTTACTCCATGCCCAAATGAATGGGTGCTCAGAGAATGAATCAATACTGTGTAACACAGGCACTCCTGGTAGCTTTGCTGATTCAGTTGCTTCTGCTGTTGTAAGAGGCAGAAAATAAGGTGGGAGATTGGGAAGTGTTAGTCTTGAGTTACTGTCACATTGCAGGTGGCCACCAAGAAGCACAAAACAAACAGGAGAGACTACAATGAGAAAATACTGATTTGCATCTTAGCCATTTACCTCTTAAAATTGCCAGCCACAAAGCTGAGAAGCCACAAAGTAGATTCTTAAAATTAGTAATGTTTCAGTCAAAGTTGTATTAGTAAAATATATGTTATATATTGGGTTTGTGCTTATCTCCACTTTTAATCCCTCCTAAGTCAATCCTACCCTTATATCATAGCTGTTACTGCTGACTCTCTGAAATACAGCGTATCATTATTTTAATTCTGCTGCAAGAGCTTTCACATCAGCATGTAGACATTCACCCTCAGTCATTAACTAAATACTCCCCAAACATCAGAGGAACCCCACTCACCAGAGCTTCTACCCAAGGTGGCAGCCTCTGTTCTGCAGCCATTCTGCCAGACCCTCTCACATCAGTTTTCTCCTCTCACAATGACTTGTGTATCTCCTAAAGCTCTTTGTAGCCATCCCCTCTTCCAATGGCCATTTGTGACTGGCTGCAGTGGTGGCTGGCTCTGTCCACGTTCCTAACGACATCCCACCTCCGCACTTCATGTCCTTAATCTCCTCACAGAAGATGCTCTTGGGAACGAAGGGCAAAGGAACAGAAAACTTGTTGCTCCCAGGAAAGAAGTTTTCTCTTGAGTGCTGGAAGAGAAATTTCATTTGCCTCCTGCAGTGACTCAAATTGAGGAGAAATAGAATAAATACAGGCCAGAGATTATTTTTTTCCCTTCCAAGACAGGTCAGGAATTAATGAGAAATTTATTTCCTGTCATTATGGCACAGATTCCAGTTTTAGCTAAACTTTTTTCACCTGCAAGGATAGAGCAAGACTAAAATTGACAATAGTATTAGGAAAAAAAATAAAGGCTTCGTGTATCACAAAAAACCCCAGAAGAGTGATAAAGAAAAAACTCCTCCATCCCAGCTCAAAGCTTGCAGAAAAACAAGTCAAGAAGAGATTACAGGAGAACTGTAGGTTTCCTCTGTGGTGGTTGGTAAATTAAAATGCCAGCGAGTGTTTCTGGGCACTGGAATACAATCATCTGTACTGTATATGATTCATCTTAGAATAGCCCTTGGACAATTTTTGCACAGGCCAGTAGCTAATAATTTTCAGATATGGTTTGGGAACTACCATAGGCCAAGAACTATTCTCAGTTGGCCATCTGTATATGGCCACCCCATATGGCAAGCTGGAAAAAAGCTTCCTAGACAGCTTATAAATTAGCCCAGAGAAATACTGGAAAACAGCATGAATGTTGGTCATTCAGTGCCTCAGTGCTAGCGAACAGTCTCAGGCCCATAAAATTTCCTGTGGTAGATACAGCCAAAAAAAACTAATGGTACAGTGAAGCTAAGGTTGCTTGAGATAGTCACGCCACCTGACCCCACAAGGACAAAGCAACAAAGAGAAAAAGAATATAGAACTTCTTGGTAAATTGGATGGATTTTTCTAGATAAGACATTTATCAGAACTGAGTTTCCAGCATCTTCAGAGCTGTGAGGAAGCAGGTCCCAAAGGGTCACTTGGCTGCCAGGAAATTAGTCATCCACAGAGACCTGCACAGAGCATTATCCTCTCCCAAAACTTCATAGTTGCTCAGCTGAAATAATTCAATCCCTTCAAAGAAGAAAGGACAAAGTATTCATATAATGAATGATGCTATTTTTAGGCTTCCTAATTTAATTCTCAGTAAGAAAAGGTTGAGTTAGCAGATACTGTCACAATGACCTAGTAGAACCTAATGTCAGAGTTTTTCATAGGGTCTTGATTGGGCAGCTTCTTTTGTGTAGTAGTTTGGTCTTTGTCTTTTCCCTGTTCCCCCCTACACACATAGGCCTCTACCAGTTCTCCGGAAGAAACACAGCCCTGCCCATTGTATTCACACAGCCGTGGCAATGCCAGAACTGCACTCCAGCTCGTTTTGATTCGCCATCAGAGAAGGGACAGGGGTAGGACAAAGGGGATGAGGATGGGAGAGTGGCTGCCCAGCCAACGAGGCCACTGTGTCCCAGCACAGACCCAGCCAGTCACTCCACTTGCCTTATATCCCCCTACCACCACTGGCTCTTCACCTGGCTGCCAGGAGAAAGATCATTTACAGGGAAAGAGAGAAATGGTGTGAAGGAAGGGACAATGTTAAAATCTAATTTTCTTTGGGCTTTTCATACTCTACCGAGATTGTCCAGCTTCCTTTCAGTCCATGAAGTGAGAGTGTCCAGCCTGCTAAGCATCTTTCTGAGCCAAAAAGTAGATTAAGAACTTGGAAACAGCCTTGGTATATATCTGAAGGAAATACAATTCTCAGAACGATTTTTAAATGATCCTAAATTTTGTAAGACAGTCATCAGCACAGATCTGTACATACTCAGCATACAAAGAGGCAATTCCTCCCTGCAGTAATAGTTGAGAACTGTAGACACAGGAAAGTATCTCAGAAACTAAAAAAAAAAAACCACACACCTATAATCATCACATGTACGTTTGGATAAAAGGAGCTTTGAACTAACGTAAAAACTTTGACAGAAGATGTAAGAATGTCCACGCTGTGGCAAATTGACTTCCAGCAAAGCACTTTGTTCAGCAAACACTAACAGATGCAGTAAACATCTGAAAAAAAAGAAGACTAAGAATTACCAGGTCTGTGGAGGATGGCCAGAAGATACTGATTTTGCACATGTGGTAACTCTTGATATTGAGTAAAAAATAATGTTTGTCATGGCAAGTGTGCCATGGACTACAAAACAGCACAGTCATGACAACTTATCACAGAGTCGCCTTACAGAAAGCTTAAAGCACCAAACATTTCAAGCAAAACAAAACCAAACCCCCAAAACCAAACCAAAACTAAACCCACCATTCCAGCAAGGAGCAGAACAGTCTCTACTGAATAGAAAAGACAACACGAGGGAAGAAGAGGGAGCGATAGTGGTTTAGGCTGTAAATGGTTTCACAATACTCTTCAAGGGTTTGCCTCAAGACTTCCGCAGTTGGTCACTTTTGGACCTTAAACAGGAGATCCAGAAGGGAATGACTTCAGAAGCGTTTATTTCAGATGAATTTGAGTTAAATCTCCTGGAGCACAATGGCATTCGATATTTAAAAAGTCAGCAGCAGTAGGATCGAGGAATCTTGCTCGCCTCAGGGTTTGTGTCTTGTGATCGCAAGGGCCGCGATCAGATTTTCTTCCCCATGGTTAAGGCATTTAGAAACAACCATTTGCTACCATGTCGATTCTCTTCTGGTTAGTAAAACATGTGAACCCACGAATGCTTCTCATACAGAATTTCTCTCAGGATTTTCTCTCCTCACTCAGTGGGGCACATTTTCAACAAACTCGGCAAAAATCTTTAACAACAGAAGCATCAGGTAACTTAAGCATGGACACAGAGAGTCTAATAAGGTAAACCTGAGACAGTGTTGTTTAAAATTATTAGAATTGTTTACTTTTTATTGAAAGGTCTGTAAAAAAAAAAAATCAGTAACTTGGTATGATTTCATTCTTAGGATGAACACTCACCACATTTATGACATGAAGCCTGGCATGTTTGAAGTGTACATATGAAGAGATCCAGGAGAGATCCCAAGTGCTGACTGATGCAGAATATAATGATTTGGATGAAACTTAAAAAGTGATAACTTGTTACTGTTGGTTAAGCCCCGCTGAATATACCAACAAAGAAAATTCCAGAAATCATCCAGTGCCCAAGAGCAACACAATAAAACCGCATTTCGGGAATCAGAAAATCCAAAGTCTCTGATTATCCTAAATTGGTTACTCCACAGCTTTTTCTCAGCTATAAACTACAAGCAAATCATCAAATAAGTAGTTATGACAATTACTGCATCAACATGTTGTCTGTTCTGAGTAGACAGAGCATCCACATAATGTCATTTATGAAAATCAGCATGAAAGTGTTAAGAATTATGAATTTTTTGATAAGTGAATATAAATAGGTCACTTGTAACTTTATGGTAATAGAATTAAAAGACAACAACAATATCAATAAACATAGATTTTTATATATAAAAGTGTTGTTTATTGTAAGGAAACTTTAAATATAACCAGCAATATTGAAAATATCATGACTGGCATTTATGGCCTTGATTGTAGTTTACTGCCATACAAGTAATTTCTAGCATTTTTCTTAATCACACCAAGCCAGTGCAAAATATAGGTAGCTTTTAGAGATTAGCATACAGAATGACAAGAGTGTAGATTTTGGTTACCTGATATTTCCTTCTAGTATAACAGGCTTCTCTTTTTTCCATAAATCAAAAGTACAAAGGCAAGTTATCATATGTGCAATTATTCATACCAGGTTTCTAGGTAAAAAAAAAATTACTTTTGTCAATTTTCCTCAGATTTTATTTTGGTCGGAATCTGACTTATAATTTATACCATACTATATGGTATAAATTATATATTGTTGTCATATTTTATATAATCATAATTTCATATGTGGGTATGATTATATAAATTGTCAGAACGTATCACTAACTGTAGCATAATGATTACATCAACATACACAAATATATGGCATTAGAAAAGTCATTATCTAAGAAGGAAAGATGTTGCAGTTCAGGTGTTTGAATCGGGGCAGAAGCAGCCTTCCTACAACTCTTGCAGTGTCATTTTGGCAGCGCTGCCCATCGCCAGCACGTGCACCGGCTGCCCGTGAACATCAGCAGGCAGGTCAGTAAGCAGGGTTGAAACTGGACTGTGCCCGAAATTTCCAGTCACAGACCCTCGTAAGCAATGAGCCCTGTGCTCCTGACTAAGATGATACTCTCTCTCCTCAGTCTCAGAAGGTATCCCATGCTATTATGGCTGAACACATTATTTCATGATGACCTACAGGTTTTTGAAAGCAAGACATGTTAGCTTTAACAATGACAGAGGTGTGCAAAGCTTTGGAAGTACTGATCTTTCAAATTAAAAATATTTTTGCACTTCCTGTTAAGGATTTTCTAGGACAAGCTTAGTTTAGCATGGCTTTTGATATCAATCACTTCTGTAATTGACTCTGATAGCTAAGAGTAGACTGCAAGAAGAGAGATATACAGAGATCATTTCACTTGAAACAGATTTAACAATAAAAAAGGTGAGATCTAAAAAAAAAATTAACTAGAGAACAAGCATAAATAGAGAAGACAAAATGCATAAATATAAAACAAGGGAGAAGGAAAACAATATAGGTTATGTATGATTAGGTAGAACATGACAATGACCCATGCCTTTGCTTTGAAAGCATTAAGGTTAATTTGTCAGCTGTCCTCACTCATGTACAGAATTCATGTAACTAATAAAAATGCAGTTTATTGCAAAAATATACAAGTCCTCTAAATTGCATAAGATATTACAATGTCGTGCTGAAACATGACATATTAAACAAAGAGGACTTTAAAACAAATTACAAAATGTTAAAAATCAGATTTGGGTCATGAGCGTTACACAAAACGCATTGTCATGCTTTATCTTATGATTAATCTTGTGATTCACTACATCTGTGATAAATGCAACATAAAATCATGACAACTGTAATAGTCAAAAAGTAATATCTACTGTATATCTTCTGTATTAATACATATAAACACTTTGTGTGCACTAATACTTTCAACATATCACATTCAAACTAACAGTCTTTCCAGAAAAGATGTAACCTTTTTGAAGAACAGAAGTTGGTTTAACAAATTCATCACATGTGGGGTTTTTTTAAAAGTCTATTCTTTAAGGAAATGCTGTGTTAAAGGGCTTGATTTTCAGAGGTGCTGTGCTACTACAGGTCGTCCTTGTGTCAGATGGAACCATCAATTCTAAGCACTTTTAAAAATCAAGCCCTCCATTTGTTGAATTGCTATTTTCTTTACTAGTATTTCCACTGTCATAAGTAAAAAAAAAAAAAAAAAAAAAAAACAAAAAAAACCAAAAGAAACCACCCAACCAAAAACAAACCAAACCAAACCAAAAAACCCCAATCCCATTCTTAAAATCACAGAAAATGCTTGGCATCTATAGGAAGAGAGACAATTTCTCAGTGGACTAACCACTACTGTGCTATATTCTCATAACGGATCTTGTTGCTCCAACGTTTGTTAGTTCATGCACTGGTATCGGCAATGTCCATGTTTGTTCCAAACAGAGCAACTAGCTGCTCTTCATAGTTTGCAATGTTTCTTTTCAGAATTTCCATACAAGGTCCCAAAAGCCTTTCAAATGCCTGAACATCCATAACTAAGATAAAAAGGGAGAGAAAGAGAAAGAATATGATGTGCTCATCAGTTACAGACACTAATCCTGGTATTTATGATATTCCAATTTAAGATTTTAAATGACAACATATACTACCGAGGCATATACATTGTTTGCACAGAAGGGAATAGCTTACCTTAGCAAAACCAAGATCAACCAACACATTGCTGTCTTGAAACTTCATAAATAAACTTGAACTTTCTCTGTTCCTTATTTTGAAAATATTTTCATAGTAAGATTTATGTTACCCAAGAGCTGGTGAAGAAGTCTGAAGGGGCCTGGATTCCTCCACAAAATAAAGTTTTAAGACCCATGAGATTTCAAAAAGCCACGTCCTTATGTGACGTTGTTGGCTGTATTTGGGCTCTAACAGCCTATTTCCTTGCTCTTTTTACTTGCTTTCACCCAAAGTGAAAATGGTAACAAATACTTATTTTCCCAGCAAATGAGCAAAAAGTTGAAAACAGTAATTCACACACAGTGTCAGTGCACAGCCAACCAGACTATTTTCTTTATCTGATCACATAATGTGTTCCTCTGTAGTTCCAGCCAATAGGCCAGGGAGGAAACTTCATACACTTCCAACCTGCTGGCCTGTAACCTCTTGTTTCCTGAGAAATGCTCAAGATCTCTGCTGTTTGGGAAGTACCAGAGATCTTTGTTATTCGTCCATAATGGATAATAACATTCTTCCTCACCACTGCCTCTTGTTCTTTCCCATCTGTCATATCGTTGATCTCTATTGCCTGATCATCTCTGTGTGTTTGGAGTTAGGAATTTTAAAAAATAGAGAAACTTTTTGGTTACTGGCTTGGTCATCAAATCGTTACGCCAGAATGCCAAATCCATCTTCGCAGTTTACAGTTTTCCCATAATTAGGAGCTAAACATCAGCCCATGAAAAGCAATGGATGCAAAGGGTTGTCTATGAACACAACTCCTACAGTCTTCATTCTTCCTGTGCCTGAGACTACAGTGTGATGGGATGACTAAATTAACAGCTGGTGAAGACAAAAGAATTTGTTAAAAGCTTAAGTCATGGGGATAAAAAGGCACAGGATTTTTAACAGAATTATTTCTTAGATGAGTCAGTCTACTGAGAAAAGAAACACCTCACCTTTCTGCAGAGTATTAGACATTTATCTGATCGTTATAAGTGGTTTGCAGCAATACTCTGTACTGTCCTAAAACAATTTTTGCTTCCATGCAGTCAGAGAAATGTTGGAGAAATGGTGTGTAAAAGTATTTATCAGTTGCAAGTAATTTTTGCAGATAAATAACACAAATAGCAATGCACAATAAATAGGTGATTACTGAAACAGCCTTAAATCTTCTATTCTGGAGAAAGACAGAGTCACAATAAAAACAACCAAATAGATTATGTGTCATTTTATATTAGATATAAAATAGTATTGAATAATACCTAAACATTTGACAGTGCCAAGAGCAAATGCAGAAGCAGCTCGGGGTTTGTTGGTTACAAGAGCAAGTTCTCCAAAATACTGTCCTCTTGAGCATCGAGCTATTTCTACTGCTCCATTCTCTTCTATATCTTGTTTACCCTGAAATATCATGTAAAAAAAGAAAGAGAAAGAAAGAGTATGAGAGGAGAGATTTGCCGAACTCAGGACTTCATAAGCAAAGTTAGTGACAATGGTAAAAAAAAAAAAGGTTGTTGTTTTAGGGATGTTTACCTTCCTTGTCATTATAATCCTTACTTCTCCAGATTCCACAATAAAGAAAGAATCAGCCAAGTCACCCTGCACAAGAAAAAAAAATAAAGTGAGTAAAAAAAGCGTAAAATTTCCCTTTTAGTTTCACGGTAGCATCAAAATATTTGCAACCGGTGCCTTGAAGCTCCTCTTTTTGATGCCTGTTGCAAAAGAAACCACTTTTAATGTGAAAACCATACTCTAGACACATAACAGTCAAACCATCTATACAGAACTGCCAGGAAGGCCTTTTCATGGAAAGACATAGCTGACTGTGCCTTACACAAAAAGCAGAGAAAACCAGTGTTGTGGAAGGTTTTTAGGATCCTTACTACCATTTATCCACTTCTGTGTTCCTCCCAAATTACTTCCCTTACCAAGCTTCCAGTCTAAAAAGCCTCAGGGGCTGTGTGATATCCACTAATTGTCCTGGGACAAGATAATCAGAGTTGCCTGTCCTGAAGAGTTTACTTCTGTCTTCTTCTTGAAAAAGTTACCATGTTTTAACAACAAGACCAAGGTGAGTCTTCAGTGCTCCTCATTGGACGCACACTTATAAAGTTTGAATTTCTAAGTATACTAAAAATGTTGACTCTTTTATTTATACCAACAAAGAGGGTTGTTTTTGAAAGTATCATAAGTGAAAAGTGAGCCTTTGAAACAAAATAGCCACCTCTTACATTGAAGATTAATTGATTTTATGTGAGAATGAAAAATAGGATTTAAAAGTATGCATTGTCTATAAATAACATGATTATTGTTACCTATTATGAAAGAAAAACTGAAACTAGGAAGAAACTGTACCTGAGCAATGATTTGTTCTCCATCTTTGTACACTTTGGTACCAATCACATCAACCACTTTTAAACGCTCAGACATCTTCGTTTAAAAAAAGAAAATGTAAGAAATATTTGGTTAACATTATGAAAGCATGTATTTAGAAAGCCCTTTCATATTTCTTTCCATTAATCTTTGTACAGAATCGCGTATCTTTATTTTCCCGGTTTAGTTACCATTAAAAAAAGAGCTGCTGAATAGTGTTCCAGAGGTTATATTACACTTTTAGCAGCTAAGCTTCCATTTTTGTAAGAAGCCTTCAAAAATTATGTTCAGAAAAGCATGCAGGTAAAAATATATGTAAAAATATAGCTGATAAAATATTTTGAAATTCCCCAAGTCATTGTTTAATTTTATTGGCTAACATCTCATAAAACTAAGCTTAGGGAAATGGTAAGTAAAGTTAATTTATGTTTTAAACTACAATATGAACAATAATTATTTATCCTAAATTTAAAAAAAGTTTTTCAGTGTCCTTCTCCAAAAAACTTTTAATGTGGAGACACTTGGAATGCCAAATTTAAAGTCCTCAAAAGCAGAATCTCATCATGTAGCTCAAATACAGCCATTAAAATAATGCAATAGAAATCTTACTTCTAAAGATTTAAGGAATGGCAATGACTCAATAAAACTTTCATACATTCTTCTCTTTTTGGCATTATTTTTTACAATGATTCTTCGGAATGTTACCCTATCCTGTAAACACAAAGAGAAAAAGAGAGTTTACTAACTGAAAATATGTGCTAGAAAATACTTCAGAACTGGCTGAATATGATCAAATCACCCAATTTTAGTCACACAGTGTAGCTGCCATCCTAACTGCCTGGCCTCTCCCTACAGTCAGTTGAGAAAGATTCCTCTAGAGGTCAATCAAGAGCTCCTGAAGTTAAGCTCCTGATGTGATCACGCTGTGAAAATCTCTGCAGAGAGTACAAACTGAGTTCATGTACAGAGGGTAGAGTTTATAGCAGTGAACACTGAGTGGGCCATTTAGGATATTTAAGAAATCCTCAGTATTTAGGTGTTTAATTTACAAAGTTAATTCATTGTCCTGAGGTCCCACACAATCACAAATTGGTATGTACTCAAAGAGGCTTTTAGGTTTTTATATAAACAGAACCAAAATACGTGAATCTGGGTCTTAGGTCACAGTCCACTTTCTGCTATTTCAGCAGAACAAGACTCACTGCTGCCCTACACAGCCAACTGAACATTCCTTAGGATTGGGCCATGTAAGTGAACCAGACAGATGGAAAAACTACACAGAAGGTGTTTTCTGCTCTCAACTTTGTGTGGCTGGCCAACGCAACCCAATCCAATTTAAAGCCATTCTTTCAGTGTCCTAAACAATCCCAAAAGTCACATGGATTAAGCTGGTGAAAAATCACATGTTTCATTTCAATCCTGGGATCAGTCATTAGATCAATATGTACATCTTGAAGATGATGGCCATCCCAGTTTTACTTTTGAGGTAAATTAGATTACTCTTGTCAAAGATCCAGGTAGTATAACACTCGTAAATAACCTCACATTGGAATTTTAATCTAAAAACAAAGGCATTTCCAATCAAGGCATGGGGAAAAAAATTAATATGCAATTATCAAGGGGTTTTCAATTTGGGAAATTATAATTAAAATGAAATGAAATTTTTTTTAAAAAAAAAAATCAGTATTTTATTAAGCCTCAGATTTGCATCTGTGGATTCTGGAAAAAGACAGCATTGTGTTGGAATTTCTCAGGATTTCTAGAATTAAACTGTCTGGTTTTTTTGGGTTTTTTTTTACTGCTTATATAGCATGCCAGTGAAATCTATATAAAATATATTTTAAAAGAAATAGCTTAAAAGAAGTACTCTACTTACCAAACCCCAGATGGAACCAGGAGAGGTAGCTATAATTGTAGCTGCTCTGGGTGTATTGTACATTAAGGCCAACTCACCAAAACATCCTCGGTTATCATAGGTTCCAACACACCTCCCAACACCATCACACTTTACATAAATATCATATGTACCTCTGTTAATAAAATATATAAATACAGTGAGTAGAATCCAGCCCTGGCCTTTACTAAGCAGCCTCTCACAATATTTTTTATACCATGAATTCCAAAGATAAAGCATTTGAAATATACATTTGCTGGCTTAAATGATATTAAACACCTTGTAAAGACATCTCAATGACTTCTATAAATAATAAAAGTGGTCCCTCTTCACAGAGAAGGATAGGGTTATTAGGTTTTACATTAACTCATTTTAAAGATAGAATGGATGTACAGTAATCTATCACCAAAACTTATTAAAAATTAAGATCTAACTTAGTATCTGTTTCTTAATTTCATTTTAACCACGCTAAATACAAATGTCACAAGTCTTTGCAAAAATTGCTATGATAGGATCACTGAAATAATTATACAAGTTATTTAATATTTTAAATATTTTAAAGTAGTAATTTCTAATGAAACAAATAACAGATGCAGGAAACAGAAGGAATGTACCTGAAAAGCAACATAAGATCATGAAATAAATGTATGCATTTTTCTAATATATGGTGCATTTCTTCTCACCACTGTTAATTTAATAGCTTTTCTTTTTTCCTTCGGGAATGCAGTAAAACCTGATGTCTTGTAAAACATGAAGTTGCCAAGCCCACTGATGCTGAGCCATCATTTTCTTCAGTGCTGAGTATTTGTATGGTATGCATTGATAAATCATGTGAATGTAATGCAAAAATCTGTGCAGTTATTTCATTGATAAGGGACACAGAGGTGATACCCTACACCTAAAAACCACAAGGCTGACAGAATATTGTAAAGTCCCTGCAGCCTTTTGGATAAGAGATGACAAACTGTAACCTCATAAGGCTGAAAAATACTGTCTTTCCAGCACAGAATCCTGACACACTTTTATGATCACCTGATTTAATATTTCAGTTAGAAGGGTCCTACAACAATAATTTTGTCCACCTACCTGACCACTTCAGGGCTGCCCAAAAATTAAAGAATGTTATTAAAAGAATTGTCCCAATGCCCTTTAAACACTGACAGGCTTGGGGCATCGACCTCCTCTCTAGGAGGCCTCTTCCAGTGCTTGACCACTCACTTGGTTAAAGAAATGTTTCCTAATGTCCAATCTGAGCCTCTCCTGGCACAGCTTTGAACCATTCCCATGAGTCCTGTCACTGGATACCAAGAGAAAAGCTGTAACGTAAGCATTAAATACAACTTCATAGAATACAGACTTTTCTCAGTGGACTTTTGCATAATGCTTTGTGTTACAACAAGACACAGCAATTCACCTGTCAATGACGTAGAAGTTGTCACCATCATCCCCTTGATCAATTACATGTTCCCCTCCTTCAACCATCTTTTCAAACATTGCATCTAACACCTGAGACATCTGTTCCTGTTTAAAAGAACACAAAGACAAGAAATTATCATCTGCTTTTAAAATTTTACTCTTCGAATTAACTAACTGGCCAGCTTCCCAATATGCAGATACAAAATGTTAACGGTGGAAAATATTCATGCTACAGAAATGCACGGATCAATAATAGAAAGACAGTTCTATTTAGTATTCAGTGTTAGCTTTTCCTCTTCCAGTGTTCAGAGCACAGCTTCCCACTTGTCACTGCAAATGATAAAATAGTTCTTCTTTGCAACGTAAATTGCTCCTAACCATCGAAAGACAGAATTTCACCCTTCACAACTGAGTAACGTTATACCCTTGGAAAAAACCCCTGTATCCATTATTCTAAATTATATATTTACCTGATTTTGTCTTTAGAACTTCCTTACAGAATTTAGTTTCCAAATGATTGTAAAGTATTTTGAAAGTCTAAGTTTACAATGCCTGCAGAATGTTGGGCCAGGTGTAGCTATAAAGGTCTGCAGTGCTTTGGCTGAGTAAGTAAATGCTGGACTCGTTGGGAAGTAGAAATTTGCACATGGCTACAAAACTACTTTGCTGAGAGAGAAATGTTAACAGACTAAGAAAATGTGATCATTTGAATTACGACTGTCTAATAACAAAAACAAAGCACTAATTACTTGATTTGTCTTATTTGATGTAAATCTGCTAAAACTTGACTATTCACATCTAAAAAGCCCAAACACAGGTCATTGTGGATTAAGAATCCTAAAAAGATAAATTAAATACTTAAATTTAATTTTTGGTTTATTCCGCAATATGCCGAGAATTCTATACTCTACTTCTTGAAACTTATTAAGTATGTGTCATACTGGAACAGGCAGATTCTAGTGAAAACCATGGTGGAAAAAGCCCGTAGATTTGCATTTTGCAGTGGTTTGATTCACAGCATCTCCAGCCACTGAAAGATGGATGGCTTTTGCCTTGCCAAAGAACACCGGTCTAAGCCAGTCCTCTAGTGTCCTCCTGCAGCTCCTGGACAGAGATAACCACACGAGATAGCTCAGAATAATTCCCTAGAGATTTCCCTTTCTTTCCTCTGAGGATAGAGAGATCTACTGTACCTCCCAGTTACACACAATTTTTAGACAGATAAATTAGGTGTAATGAATTCCATCCTTATGCTGTTGAATTTTTTACTTACTGAAAGCTTTTAAAAATACCAGCAGTACCATGTTATCCAAGCCTTTTTGAAAAATGGAAGCTGAATACAAATTTTCCTTCACAGAGTTGGCTGTGTGTGGGCACAAAGAACAACAGAATGGCAGTACCCATCCTTAGGGCAGGTGATCATGCTCAAGTACAGGGAGACATCATGCAGCCCTCCTAGGCCAGCAAAGAATCATTGAACTATGTCTCTGCTTAGAACCTTTGTTAGTATCGACAGGTATGTATCTGAAAAAAGATGGATCATTTCAGATATCAGGGAATGTGTTATAGTTCATTTCAGAGGAAGAAAAGTGTGAGTAGGTGCCATTGGGAGAGACTGAAAATTATGTACAGGAGTTGCCTTTTAAAAACTTCCATGCTTAAATGAATAGGTAACATTACTTCATTCTTTTCAGTCCTCTCTATGTAAACAAGAAGAAATTCCTACAGAATCTGCAAAACTGACCTAATGTCAGCTTGTTGTCTAAAGCACTTGAAGCAGCACCTTCCCTTCCTCTGGCTTTGTATCTGAATTGGCAAAGTGGCTCCCCAGCCAACAGCCCTTGTCTGTCTTTTGACAACAAGTGGGAACATACAGAATGCTCCACACTTCATGGGAGGCTAGAGGCCATGTTATCATCTAAGTGCAAGCAACGCAACAAAAATGTATTCTATGGGACCACATCGAACCCTAGAAACTGAAATACTTCCAAGATACCTTGGGAAAAAAGATTAAACCAAAAAGATGGTTATTTCCTGTAATGGAGGAATAATGCATCTAGTTAAAATCTTTATTCAGTGTGCTTCATCTTGGATTTCTGGTTAAAACGTTTTCAATCTCATAACTATGAATCAAGCTCACCAAACCACAATTTTTCCAGTATGTAAATCTACAATTTTTTAATGCAACTGAGTAGAATTCACAAATCCAATTCCCTTTCAACAATGTTTAAAACACTTGAAGATATTTAATACATGAGAGCAGTCTATTAACTGCTGAAGCATTGCACATGAACGTTAACTTCCTAAATAAATTGCAACTAACTTAAAGACAAGTGGTCCCTTTTCTAAAATTTTCCACTTTAAATTAAGACAGAGCAGACTGCAGTAACCAAACCAGGAACATGGTTTTTGCTTTTACCATGAGAGTTACATAACTTGCTTGCCCAGTTTGCTCTATGTGAATCCCCTTGAATCTCTGCCAGACTGAGGCTCAATTTACTGGCACCCTCTGTCGTTACTTTGAAAAGATAAAGATAGGTAATTTTAGAATTAAAAAGCAGATCTGTTTCATAAACAAAATTAATTCTAGTATTTTGTAAAATGGTGCAGTCTAAATGCTTTTCTTCCTTGAAGCAGTTCTACCTTCAAAAAGACATGTGAAATGAAAACAGGATGAAGGGGGTTTTTGTGACTGACTGGCCTGTAGTTCCCTGGGTCTTTTTCATTTCCTTTTTTAAAAATGGGGGTTATGTTTCCCCTTTTCAAATCACTGGACTGCCATGACTTCTCCAATAGCCACATCCTTGGACAGTTCCCTCTAGACCTACGGATGTATCTCGTCAGGTCCCATGGACCTGTGCTCCTTCAGTTTCCTGAAACATTCTTGAACCCAGTTGGGGTTGCTCTGCAGCGGGTGGCTCTTCATTCTCCCCATCCCTGCTTTCACCTTCTGCAGCTTGGGCAGCGTGGCTGCAGCACTTGCTGTTGAAGACTGAGGCAAAAAAGTTGTAGAGTACCTGAGCCTTCTCCATGTCCTGAGTAACCAGGTCTCCCACACCTTTCCTGAGAGGACCCACATTTTTCCTAGTCTGTTTTTTATCACTGACATACCTAAAGGAGCTTTTTTTACTACCCTTGATGTCTTTGGCCAGATTTACTTCTGTCCGTGCTGTAATTAACTTCCTAATGGTCTGCATAACACCTCTTCCTGCTGGCTCCTCTCTCGCTTGGAGAAGGACGTTAATATCAACGCATTCCAAGAATCCCCTGGATTGCCCTGCTGTGTTGTCCCTCTGGCAGATGTTGGGAGTGGTTGAAGGCCCCCATGAGGACCAGGAGCTGTGAATGTGAGGCTGCTCCAATCTGTCTGTAGAGAACCTCGTGCTCAGTTTTCCTGGTTGGGCAGCTGTAGCAGACCCCTACTATAACGTCACCTGTCCCTGCCCTCCCTTTAATCCTGACCCGTAGGCTGTCAGCTCCTCATCCATCCCCACGTGGAACTACATGCATTCCAGCTGGTCACTGATATAGAAACAACACCACCTACTTGTCTCCTCTTCCTGTCCTTTCTAAAGATCCTGTGTCCTTCCATATCAATGGAGTCATAGGAATTGTCCCATCATGCCCCTGTGCTGCCAGTAAGACCCGCTTTAGTAAGGTGTGTGCGAGCCTGTTGCATTGCCATTCCATATTGGAAATGCACAGAATTTTGTGCACGTTTACAATTGCTTACAAAAGACATGATGAGATTTAGAAGAACAAAGCCCCAGACAGGAATGATAAATGGTTTACCAAGGACATCTCCCTGACACAGCGTGTGATTCCATCCCTCTTGCCAGGTCAAGTGAAAAACTACAACTGAACCCTCACGACTCTCCTCTCGCAGACCTTGTATCACAAAGTATTGTCCTCCAGATGCATGTTGCTTTGTTTGAAAATAGTATGTTAACCTCAATTTCTCTCAAGTCAACAAAACAAACACGGCAGTCACATCTCAACAATTAGATAATACATGTTAAGTATAATTAAAATGAGATTTTATTGAGTATACATCTCACACATTAAAAATCCAGTCACTTGTATGTCCTTGCAAGACAGCTTTTATTCAAGAGAGCTGGTAGACCACGGCATGTCCTTCCCAAATGCCAAAGGCTCTTTCAACTGCCAAACTACCAAGTGCTTTGTTACTGCTGTGCCAGGTACGTGTCTTCTTAATATCAGTTTATAAATTTACTGTGAGCTATTTTGTAAAAGGAAAAAGGACTAAGTTCTCCACACTAAACTCAAACACTGGGGTTTCCAAGAAGCATCAATGTTTAAACTGCTGATATAAATGTTTGTTGTTTGACAAAGTACTACCTGAATCAATGAAGGCACTGTAGATAAAATGGAAAGGAGGACGTGATTATCACTGGCAGTCATGACAATGACAAATGTAGAAAGTAACTTCTGAAAATTTTCCTTCCTGACTTTTAGAAAAGGTATTCAGGAGATAGAAGGCATAGCTACATTTTTACAATTAAAATGATGTGGCATCTAACAGCAAACTGAGCCAATCCTAATCGGGCATTTGACAGGAGCTGGTAAAATCCAGCTATCAAGCTGTGTGCATTAAATCTCTAAAGTAATGGATGATATGTTGGGATTATACATGCTTGGGAATCCCACAAAAGGATGAGTGTGCTGCTGGAGTGCTTCCTGGTAGACAGGAAATCTCAGGTAATTTCCTTTTTAGATCCAAGACAGCCTGCACAATCCAGTGGGCAGATTCCCTTGCACTTTAGCAAAATAGTAGCAACAAGACTTGCCTGTCTCATACGACTTGTAAAAACATTCTGAGACACAACTGTAAAATTATGTGAACAAAGTGAACCCACAGTTCTTCTATTGTCTCTGAGTTCATAAAATGAGCCCCAGTTAAAATGGCATCCTGCTGGCCACCTTTTCCTCACTTTGTGCAATTTGAAATATCAACAGATTAATATTCAACATGGTATTAAGAAGTCAATGAAGCAGACAATACCAGAAAAGGAAGGGGGCTGGGTATGGGGAGGAGGAGAGAGGTAGCAAATGTTAGCAAAACACAAGCAAGAAAACCATGGGAAGTAAAGGACTTCTTACATCAACAACTCAGAACCTTGTAGAGGAAGATAACTTACAGAATTCATGTCTACACCTCTCCACATTTGCTTTTCAAAACAAAACCATGCACATAGACTCCAGGGGAACTCTGATCAAAATGTTAGCAGCAATATTGATCCAATTCGAAATATTTAGTTCCCTTGTGTAATATCCACTTGTAAACTAATGAAAAGTCATTTATTTCTTCACTGTCAAGGAATCTAATTTGTATTTCAATGTACAATCAATAATATTTTCAAGCAATAGTATTTTCCTTGAGAATATACCTTAACCTTCTTCCACAGAGTTCCATGCTAAATTAGTACTCTGCCTCTCAAATATCATGCACATGCCCATCAGTCAGGCTCAGTCACACATTTCATCCTTTGTAACTACCCCAAGTGCCACAACTACACATCTTTTAAACACCTCCAGGGATGGTGACCCAAACATTTTCCTGAGCGGTCTCTTCCAATGCTTGACAACTCTTTCGGTGAAGGAATTTTTCCTAATATCCAATCTGAACCTCCCCTGGGTCAATTTGAGGCCATTTCCTCTGGTCCTGTTACCTGGGAAAAGAGACTGACCCCCACCTGCTCACAGCCTCCTCTCAGGTGGTTGTAGAGAGCGATAAGGTCCCCCCTGAGCCTCCTTTTCTCCAGGCTGGACACCCCCAGCTCCCCCAGCTGCTCCTCATACAACTTATGCTCCAGACCCTTCCCCAGCTGTGTTGCCCTTTTCTGGAAGGGCACCTCAATGTCATCACCTTTGTATCATCAAAGAGGGCAGAGTATTAACATATTCAGGCCTTCAGGGCTCAGTTATATACATGATACACACATTTTATGTATGTATATATGTGTGTGTGTATATATATGCGTGTTTGTGTGTGTGTATATCTATATGTATGTGGAGGGGGTGGGGTGTGTATTCCCATTAATTGCTCCAAAATCTGTAGTTCTAATTCTTCACCAAAATTCTAAAGAACCTAAGAGCATCATGAGAATCATCTCTTAGTGGTTTCAAGGAATGATTTGGCCTTAAGTATAAGATTTTACTGTTCATAAAACAGTTACATTATGCTCTCTTTCATCTTCCTTCAAGTTAATCAATTCTAATTGATTAATCAATATTTGTGCTCTCTTATACTAATTCTCCAGGTACATGAGTGGCAATATGCCCAGAAATTGCTCTTGCATATTTGTGAACAATATGTTTAATTTATTACTTCTTAGGAAAGGGTCAAGACCTATTTTATGTATTCTGTACAAGCATTAGCAGGGCAAAGCTCTCCAATATTAAACTTCTCTGAAAGAGAATAGATGATGTAACACTGCTTGTGAATTTTTGCCAAAGAAAGGATTCAGACTTTTAAGTGCGAGGGCATGGCTCAGCTTTGATGGCATCAGTCCCTTGAGCCAGTCTCTTGCTCTGATAAAAGGTTCCTCAGGTTTTTTAACTGCTGCCCTATGGGCCGTAACTGCCAAACCAAATAGCCTGTTGTTAATCACCCCAGCAAATTTTCCTCTTGAGATACAAAACCAAAAGAACAACTCTGAAGTGCATTGTAAAAAGGAAGTGTAGAAGGCTTCGTGTGCCTTGTGTGACATGTTATTCTGTATTTGAAAATGGTGTTTGACACCCCGCTAAAAGGCCATCGGGGAAAAGCCATTAAGCCCTTTACATCATCTGTTCCCCTCTAACTGACCTTTGAAAGGGTGACTTTCACACACAGAACTACAGCAGAAAGAAGCTGAAGTTCAGTACAAGAAAAAAACTGACCGAAAAACACAACAATGGGAGTGGCAGATGTTATCAATACAGAACTTGACTTTTGTTCCAGAGACTTGAGCTTTAACAGCAGAAGATATTATCTCTCTTCAAGATGAATAATGTTTTTGCTAATACAGCACTCTGTAAACTGCAGCAGCTCTCACGGAGAGGCAGAGGTGAGGAAGAGAGCTGGCACGGGAACATTTAATTACTGCAACTACAGTGGCAGAGCCCTTGAGTCGCTGCTCAGAAGCAGAATAAGAAGGAGGAGTGGGAGAAGCCCCTAGGGACTACAGATCCTGGCTCCACAGAAGGAACAAGCCAGACTTAAGAAGGCTACATTTTAATACCTTTGCTCTCTTCAGAGCTCAGTAGTTTTCCAACTTCTTTTATGAATAAAATTATTGTAATGAAAAACTCCTTTACAAAAATTATCTTATTCAGCTTTCCAGGATGCTGCCTGTATAGGATTTCAAGCAGGAGGAAGTGTTCTTAATCCACTGGACAATCTGAGCAAAGGAGGGTAAACGAGACTTGGGAGATCCCCAGAGCCCATTTTGAGGCTTTGGATTGCAAACCTCCCCAAAGGGACTGCTCTGCTGAGAAGTCTTCTGCTGAACACCTGGAACAGACTGTGGGAACTATTAGCAATTACAAGTAACTGATTCAGAAGAAGAATTGAAAAAAATAGTTCAAAACATCAGTGTCGAGACAGCAAGCACAGTCCTGAGAAGAGCTTCACAAACAGAGGAAGTAATCCCTCAGTATTCCTTGGAAGAATTCGTCCTTGGAAAAAGTCCGTCAAGTGCCCACACTGCAACAGTTTAATGCTCTATGTCTACACAACAGCACCATATAGCTGATAGGATGCCAACAGACCCCTCTCCTGCAGACCAAGTGGCTGATGAGTATTTAGACAGAAGATCTAGCTCTCACTGTAAGGCAAAGCAGATCCCATCCAGAGGATTGATACTGTGAGCACTCTTAATATCACAGCAGGTTCTGGGAGTACACAATAATCCATCGTGTTGCAGGGCTCATAAGAGAAATGCTCAGAGCTTAAGTAAGAGGGGTCTCCCAAAATGCCATTGGCAGGCTAATGTAATGATGGTCCAGCCAAGTGGAAGCCAGGACACAGCAACAATAAGGAAAATATGTAATAAAACAATTTCACATCCAGAGCAGACGCCCACAAATTACTTTGATTCCCTGAAGCTATTTAGAAAAATAATTCAGGGGCAGAAGGGTAAAGGTTTGCATGGCTTTAGCTTGAACAAGTATAGTGGAACAGCTGATTAACTACCCATTAAACAGACAGCATGAGGGAGTTGGGAAACCTTCTGTGTCAGGATCCCCACTGTCCCAAGAATGCACATGTATTAGCACCCATGTTGGTACTTTTGATGCCCTTCCATAACAATAATTGTAGGGTTCTGCTAAGCTGGGGCTCTGTGGCTCACTGCTCCTCAGGGCTTCTCTGGGAGCAGGTACCCAGGGTCAGGACTCAATCTTTGTGCCAGACAGAAGCAGGAGCTGGAAACCTGCAGCACAAATTAATGTGCATTCTCTGTAATAGCACCTGACTTCCAAACAGAGCTGCGGGCTGGTCCTTCCATTAGCTCCCTCTTGAATCAAATTTTAAGCTTTCTGTTCTCATACTTAAAAATCTACATAATTGTTTCTCTTTCACTCATGCTCCCTCCCTTGACAGCACTGAATCAATTCTCTTGAGAAAGCATTTGGGCTGCTGTGAGTCATCCCAACCTCAGTATGCATGTTTTGATTGATACACTCACCTTTTCCCTTAAACAATCCTGCGTGCTTTTTTGGTAGCACCTTTGTCGGATCCAGATCATTCATTCAGTGCATTTAGGCTTTCTTAAAAGCCCATAGTTGTTTTTATACAAAACAGAAGGAAATTATTTGCATGGAAGAAAATTACCTGAAGCTTTTTTATGGTATCTGCATTATGTGAAATAATAATATAAACACGTCACAAATACCTTTCTCTTTCCCTCTATTTCATAATTCACTTGTTCAATTACATCCATAGCTAAACTGAAGGCCTTGGGGGTAATTTTCTGTTTTGATGGAGCACTCAGCACCTTTTGGATGCTAAAAAGGAACTAATACAAAAAACTTAAGCATTCCAGTTAACTGATGTGTTTATAGACATCAGTGTACAGGAAGATTTAAAATAAGAAAATACAAGAATTAATACGATTAGTCTATCAATTTTTATTAATGTACAGATTCATATTAATGTATTTCAATATTTTATCACTTATGGTCGGAAACAGAAGACTCTCTCTATATCAATTTTTTAAAAATGGCATTTCTGGAATTTATTAAATGGTCAAGAAAGCATACGTAAGAGGTTACAAAAGTCAAATCTGTAAATTTCTGTTCCAAAGCTCAAGAGAAATAATTCTTAGCAGCACTGCTAAATGCTGTTCATTACCAAGAATTTCTTACCGGGTCTAGGTTCTTAAAAAGAAGGATGTCCTTGCACGCCTCCTGCAGTCTGTTTCTTTGATCATCTGTTTTGGGGTGAATAATCTGAGGGATATAATACAAAAGCTCTTAGAGTGATTATCATATAGTAGCACTAGCTGAAGGACTGAGCTAATTCAACTAAGCATTTTACACAATATTTTGGCCATGATTCATAACTCTTTCATTTCAGAACCTTCAGGATTTGAATAAACACTCAATGATAAAATGGTATCACCATAGCATTAGCAAATGAAACACTGCTATATTTAAGATCACAAGATCTTTACACCTCTGGAATCCATTTCATTTCTGCAAGCCATTCTGGACACCTTTATCTACACTATTGCTACATAAACATTACTACTCTCTAACCATATTTGGGGCATGCATGTTTTATAAAAGGCACCGCTGTTACATTCAGCCACTTGCCATGACTACTTCCTAAAGAATATTTTGGGAAATAGTATCTGTGTTAAATTTATATCAGAAATTTCACAGAGTAAGCAACAGACTTGACACTATCTGAGTGAGCCAGAGATTTACTAAATTACCAATGTCTGGTTCATCCGAGTATCAATCGAGTTGTTCAACTCATATGCTTCAAAAGATATGCTATGTATAGCTGTAATACCACAGGGTAACCTTTTGGACAGTGTTACAAGCCATAAAATTAGGTAGAATATAAACAATTAAACTTCTCTTGAAAGTCATGCTATTTCATCTTAAAAGCTAAGTAAATGTCTTTAAAAGGGTGATATAAACAAGAGAAATAAATACGGTTCATTATGTATCACATTGTACATTGAAAAATCTTAGCAATTTTGTAGTTTACTTTTTTGCTGCCTTATGAAAAAGGAAACTACTGCAAGATTATGAGGACACCAAGTAAGGGTTTTTAGAAGCAGGTGCTCTCTAGGTAAATATAATTGCACAAAAATGTTTCCTTAACCATGTACCACAGGTTTGGTAATTAGGAATAATACAGCAAGTCCTACATGGGTGACTACTACAGAGAATTTTTAAATGTTCCTTTAACACAAAACCCCAAGAGATTACTCAAGTATATTATAATAAGGATGTTTTTGGAAAGGAATGGTAAAGCTGGTTACATTTTTCCTCCTAAATTTAATGCCTGAGAATTGAAAAAGTATTTGACTCTAAGCATGAAGTACCCTAGATTCTGCGTCGTCCTCTTCCTCATCAGGATTGTAAGCTTCTGCACACACTGAAATAAAAGAAAAAGGATAATCTTAATTCAAATTACAGTAGTGTTTCACGAGATTTACAGAACAGAAAATGCATTGTGTGGCAGAGCAATAATACACTTTTATGTCACACACTCAGTAGAGAAGATACTGCTTAGAGGGTCCAGAGCAGGTCAACTCCAAACTGCAGGTGAAACAAAGCTACACTTGTATCATTTTTGGATATGTTTTCCCTGTTTTGAAAGACTGCTTATACTTACAAAATTCTCACCTAACTTGTTGTAAGTATCTTACCTTACTGTCACAAATTTTTTTCTGATGTCTAAATTAATTCTTTCTCTTAGAATTTAAGCTATCCATACAGGATGCGGAGATCGGATCATCCCCTTCACCTGTGTAGGTTCAAGGTGGTTTAGGATGTGTTTCTTTGGTTGATTGGTTGGTTGGCTCAAGGTGTTTTGCTGGGGTTTTTTTGCATACTTGGAAACTTTTTGCTCCTACCTACCCTTTACTTTCAAGGCTAAATAATTTTGGTTCTTCATTTTTTTTCCTTACAAGTCATGTTTTTCAGCTAACTATCTTTATTGCCATTCCCTGAACTCCCTCTAATTAACTATATTTTTATTGGAATGTGATGCTCAAAACTGGTCCCAGTATTTGAACTGAGCAGAGCACTGAATACATCAGATGAATTACTCCATATATTTTACAGGCTATATGTCTTTTTCATCCATCCATGCCTTCTTTACAACAGCTTGACTATGTTTATTCATGTAATATTTATGACATATATCATTTTCAAAACCCACTGCTTAACCATCTGTCCTGTGCCTGTATATGGCTATTCTGCCCAAGTACCATACACTTACACCTGCTAAATATCACTTTATTTTCAAAGCCATTTCAAGATCATTTTCAACTCTAATCCTGTTCTCTGGCATCCTTCCAATTCATTCTCAACTTTGTGACAACTGCAAATTTAATAAGCATATTCTCTAAAACATAATCCAGATTATTGCTGAAAAAACAGATTAGTGTCTAAAATAAACTCTTGTGGGATACACATGAGTGAAACAGCAGTAGTTGCTTGGGGTTTGCGTTATCCTACCAGTTCTGCAACTATATCCCATGCAACTTACATATAAACGCTGCTTGATGTTCCCTAGCTTGTTTATAGGGGAGTCTTGTAAGACAGCATTCAGAAATTTCTTAAAATGAAAATGTAGGACATCTGCTCCTTTTCTTTTATCCACAAGTTTTAATCTCTTGTTACAGGGTATTAGATAGTTCCAACAAATGCATGCTGATTGCTGTTTGTTACTTTCCTTTAGGTATTTACAAAATGAATATTTGTCTGTAAGTTTTCTAGGAACAAAAATGATCTGCAAATCTGTGACAGGACTCTTCCATCCATAGCTCCCCACTCCTTTTAAGGATGTGTTTTTCTATTTTTCTGGAATTTTTTTCACACTCATTTTTCTTCCTCAGATTCTCAATGGTAACTGCTAACAGGGCTGAGACTAATTTAGAAAATTCTTCCAGTTTCCAAGTATAGCAAATCTGAGGCACAGCTAACCTGGGAACACCTAACACGTTAAGTACTGCGTGATTTGTCCTTTCTCTGTTCTAGGCTGTTTTCCATATACTCAAAATAACACCAGTGAAGACCGATGTGCTTCTGTTAAGCAGTAGAGCAACACTTTCCTGGAACATGCTCTTACCAAAAATATACTTCCAGAACAATTTCTGTTACTCCTCATGTACTTATTGTACGCAATCTTTTCTTGTACACATTTTTTGGTCTTCTTTGATGTGTTTTGGGGTTTTTTTCTCAACATCTTTTGCTATTCTTTTGTATTTGCTCTGAATAATCCAAACTAGTTTTAATTTTGTACATGGTGCCTTCTTGTGCTTGACATAAATGAGCTGCTTATATTTTACATTTATTTTAGTATGCTTTTTGTCTTTCTCCTGTGCTGTCTCAATTTGCATTTTTTCTCTTTATAATTTTTCTTTGGGGAACAAACAATTCTTTAACTTCTTTTCTCCAGACTCCTTTCCGAAGAGGTTATGCCCACAGTCCTCTCATATCCCCTTGAAACCTGTTGTTCTAATTCTTCTACCTCTTTTTCTTCCTGAAATCTGCAAGTCCTGTCATTGCGGGGTAATTCTCACTCAATCTGCCTTTCTCTCCTTTTTTTTTTTTAACAGTTTCTCCCTTAAGTTGGTATCAAATATAGCTTCCCTTTAGATTTCTTTTCCCACTGTCTCAAAATTTGGTCATAAATGCATTGCAAAGCATGTTGATATTCTCCTTCACTGGCTTCCAGCAGCTGACTGATTTGTTAAAATCCCTCATTTTCACCATTACGTCTACCCTGACAATAAAAATCCCCACCTACCTGATCTGTCTGGTGGTCAGTGCAAGGCCTGCATAACAATGGAGCCCATGAGCTTTTTCCTATTATTATTATTACTCATAGAGCGTCTGTACGTCCAACTCCCTGAACAGCTGGGTCACAGCACAAATATCTGAGTCAAAACATGCAACAGCCTCTTCCTCCTCCCTGTCCTCCCACCAGGTCTTTGCTATGCCAGTTCAGTCACAGTGTTGCTCATGGATTAAGATGTGGTGCCCTCTGGTTTATTCCCCATACTTCCTATGTTATTATACAAACAACTTATGAACTAGTGACCAGGTAGACCTATCAATCTCCTCATTACCACATCCAATTAAAAAGATTTCATGGTGAGGCATATCATTGCACATATTAAGCAGAGTCCCAAAGGAAGTCTTGGTCCCCACTGTGTCAGGCATGCAACTAAAATGTCAATTTTATAAAACCTGGCATCTTCAAAAACTTAAAGAAATTTGACACGAGTCCCTCTGGAACTGACTGAGATTCCTATCCCGTTTACTGGAAACTGGATTTGGTCCCAAATAATTACAAATGCCCACAAAAGGAAGTCTGCAATCTCTTGAACAACTATAATATTTTGCCTCTACATAAACAACATGTTCCTACTGACTGTTTAATGGTACTACAGTTACTACAATCTTGTCAGAACTAAACTTCAGGGGATTTTATTTAAATAGCAACAATAACAACATGCCAAATAAGCACCACGTAACCCCTCATCATGTAAATCTCTACGTTGTTTCAGCTGTGCCCCAGTGCACGTATGTGTGCACGGGAGCCAACAGTCTGTGTTACAGTACGGTATGCTGCTGGGCGTGTGGCGAGTGTGTCTCAACCTGAGCTGCAGGTACATCCTGTCCTTACCTCTACATGACAAGAGTTAAAACAAATCAGGAATTTAATGTAATAGCTTTGATGCTGTGTTCCAGAACTGACAGGTCTCCGAGAGCCTGGCTGAACATTTAATAGTCTTCCAGAACAGACAAAAGAAACTGAATTTATTCTCATCCATGCCCGTCCCTGAATCACCTTATCAGTCCTTTTCATGTAGCAGGATCAGTCCGGAAAGTGAGTATGTTCCTGAGGTATTTATTCTGGGTCAGCTTGTGTCTCTGCTCTAACATCACTCTTCTCTGCTAGAAACTCATTTCAGTCAGTCTCAGTAGCTACTGTCAGCAGGTTCCTTCATTAAATATTTCTTCTTTATCACCGGTTATGGACAATATATTTAAGACCTGCAGTTTCTCCTGGCTAGTGCCCATAGGCCCAAATTCTAAGAGGACTTACTCTTATCATCTGTGATGAGAAACTTACTCTTCTGGTTACAAATCTGTACTTATTTTGCCTTCATTTGGGTCAGAAGGATAATACCAATGCTGTGGATCTGCTGTTTTAAATACGGAATTTCCTTCCATTTATTGCTTATTTCAGTGACACATTAATTTCTAAGTGCATACCACTAGATGTCTCATGGAAAAACTTGATTTATTTTGGTTTGGTTCTTAAAATACCGTTTCTGATATTACTATGGTTCACTGAATTTTATGACATGAACACTGGGGTTTGCGACGCGAGAATCCCACCGTCTAAAACTGGGATGCCTTTTACAGAGACATCCATAACCTGCACAAGTCTTGTGGATTCCAGTTACAGTCAATGGAGAGAAACCAGCACTTTTACAAAGTGATTCTTCTGACCTGTATTACATGCCCAGACTAAGATGAGATTAATTAAAAATGTGGTTTATTGGTTGAGGCAAATCCTATTCCTTTTGAGATGAGCCCTAGTAGTTATAAAAAGCTGCAAGACTGGTTTCCCCCACTTCTCCATTTAGTATGTATTTCCTGGAAAACAAAGAAATTCGTCATCTGATGACAATGTCAGGCTGCTCATGCAATAGCACACCTTCTGTATTCATTTAAAGTATTCCAAGGAGACACTCTGTGGTCCCCATCTCTTTTGCCTAAGGCTTGACTGGCACCACAGACATTAATTATTCTGAATGACTGCACTGCTGGTAGCTGCAATACTCATGGTGTTCAGTATGTTATTTTTTTACCTCCCTAGCTCACTCCACATCCCAACAGTACTCAGTACATGCTGACTTTCCCATGCTCAGATGCCCTGCTGTGTTTTGCTCTGTGTCACTGCTGAATGCAATGCTCACACCACTGCTCAAAAAGCAGTCCTAATACTGTTCTTAGGGACCTATTTCATCCCATACATAATTACAGCATTAAAAAATAGTGGTACAAACACTGCACATATTTCTCCACTAGTTGCTAAGCTCAACTAAGCAAAACTATTTTTTTGTTTCAGTTTTTCCAGCTGAGGGTTATGTTCCCCAAGATGAACACAAACACGAACAAAACCAAATACATCAACACAAAGTATTTGTAGGAAAAATGAACTGCCAAAAGACAGTGTATTATGAAAATACACATGCACTGAAATCTGCACACTACGCTAGATGGATTGCTTTGTCAGCAAGACAGAGGTAAGCTTTGATAATTTCTAACTCATCACTCCAAGTAAAGTCAATTTTCTGCTTTTCACCTAGTAAATATGCTTTATATTCAAAATCAGCAATACAGTCACTTCAGCCATGAATGAATTCTAAAATGAAAATCAGCATGCAGTTGGCAATTGTAAGATCACAAAACATGTTAGTCATGCTCTCTCATTCCCTTGATGCATCAGAAAATGAAGCTATCAATAAAGAAATCAATGAAAATTCATATATAATCATTGAATAATATATTTTACTCAAAACATGGCAGGAAAACCAATCAATATGTGTGTACTCTTTCCAAACTACAGAACCCCCAAGTCATAAATTGTATTAGAAAGAATTTTTCAAGAGAAGAAAAGCTGTGAAAATATTTTTTCATCCCGTTCAAATCAAGACTACAGTCTGGCCAGCACAACTATCAGGCTGGATCATGGAAACAGGCCATTTCTAGCTGCTGTAGCTACACCAGCACGTCATACATCCCTATAAACATCCCGAACTAAGGCAGCTATGCCCATTCCCTCACACAGCAAAAACGTCACTTCCCCGGTTTAACTGTATGAAAATTGCTAAGGTGACTTAATGACAGCGTGCGATGTTTCCTGTTTTGTCAGGATTTACTTCTCTTGAATGAGAAATATGGTACACAGAGACTCCTTGCAGAGCAGGTGGTAGTCCCAAACCAGACTAGACAAATACTACTGGACCTCCAAAGTTTCTGACATGGAAACCTATTTCCTGACATCTCACCAGTTCCTACCACTGCAGAAAGAACTAGCAAGACAGCCCTGCACTCCAAAACTCCAAATCCATAATTAGTTTTCAATTAAACAAAAGCAACCCATGGGGGCTGGTAGCAGTGAGAAATAACTGGTCGTGGTCTCTGATGCTTGCAACTATCAAGTACCATATTATTTCTGTCTTCCTGGTTTTGACTGGAAAGATCTTCCACATGGAAGATGCAATTGAAGAGTAAGTAAACATAAGGACTGAAGAACAGCCCAGAGAAAAGTTGTTCAACTCTCTCATCTGAGCGTAAAATGAGATGAGATAGATAAAATTTATCTGATTTCCACGCATGATATAAGGCAATACCAACTGGCTCTGCTGCTGAGACCCACCATTTGTGCCAAACCCTGGAACTATTTCAAGATACAAAGATTACTTTAAATATAAGCTAATTTGGAACAAAGCATGATCGCTAGGGCTATCACTTCCCATGATACTGCCGGAAAGAGGAAGTCTGTGAAGTGCCTACTCCTGAGGGGGTCACTAAACTGAAACTTTATTTAGGCATAATTAGGTGAATACACAGAATGCCTGAAACCTTGCAATTCTGTGCTATTACTCTTTTAAGACATAGAATATTTACATCAGAGATGCTATCCAAACTGGAATAAAAGTATGTATACTCAGAAAAAATGGCCTGGCAATCAAAGAGATGTGCATATTGTAGAGATTTCCTCATATGCAACAAACCAGAATTAAAGAAATTTCCCCTCCAATCCACCCGACTTACAGGATAACAACTTCTGAGCAGTCGACTACCTAGCACAAATAACTAAGTGTTCAGAATGTCAGCTTAAAAATCCAAAGCTGGATAAAATCCAGGCAGCTGGTTTCTTCTTAATTATCAGGAAGGTGGTCTTCAGTTCATTAGGCAGGAACTGACTGAATCAGAGTCTTGGGAGCACTGCCAATACAGTCTGTTTCAGGATCAGCTGCTCGTGAAGGACAGCTACCTACTCTTGCTGTCAGTGCTCAGACTGCAGTTCCCGAGCTCTGCCTTCACAGTCACGAGCACCTACCAAATACCAGGGCTGTGCTCAGCTACACAGCTCAATGGCAAAACCTTCATTTTGCCAGAGCTGGAAGACCTTGCTCAGACTGCACTACATACTGCTTGCAAGAAATCAGAGTCACACAATCAACTTTTCTACAGCATTTTGTCTTGGCCATCTGCTACCAGTGCTATTTCTAATGTGCTGAACTACAAGCTATTTCCTCAAGCATTTCTAAAAAACATGAAGTATCTAATATAACATGTAGCATCTTGAATGAGGTCCATGCCAATAGTGAGTCATAAAACCTCCCAAGGATTCTCTTCAGAAGTCCACATGGAGTTTATTCATATTTCAAAAATCCTTGCAACAAGGCAGAAGTTTCACATGAAAGCCCATTTGAAGAAACATGATAGCCCCCCAAGAGACATTTTTGGATAACTTTATCCCAGTTGAGTTATTAATTCACCTTTGCACAAGTGCCTTAATATTATCTAGTATGTAAAAGTGATAATTGTGATGTGGTAGACCATAGCAGTTTCCTCTGCTTCAAAGCACCTGGATCACAGCTAGCACACTCATTGCTGGGTCAAAGACGCACACTAGTCCCTGAAATCATAGGGGTTTGAATCACTAAGCAGGCTCCTTCACAGAGACTATCCATTCAAACTTCAGCACGAGGAGCTGAAAGACTTCCCTATTTTTAAATAGGGCACCAGAAAGGAGCTTTAACAGAATTTCCCTAAGGACTTCCACAGTATTCAGTCCTCTTTCTAGTCCTATTTCAGTTCTTTCAAGAATTGTGCAATTTATCAAGATGGAGCTGAAAAAAAAACAACAACTCCAGCCAGGCTTCTGGCTCATGGTAGGAGACAGTTTTGCCTGGTGTCTCAGGAAATGCTTGATTTCATCTGTCTGCCTAGTGAAAACCAGCACAAACACACATTACAGTGTCCAGAACACTGCAGGTAGTTATTAAACAATAAAATCATCACAAAAGCAGGATGTCTTTCCACTAGAAGAGTTTGACAATATATACCATGTACTACAGTACTTATTCTATGAACTTTTCCAACACAGCATAAGGAGTAGCACAGCATACAGCAACATACTGTACTCTGATGTTGGCTTGTGTAACCTTCTGTTCCCTTTCTCATACAAGTCCAGCAGTTCACAGTGCTACAGTGTGTTATTTGGGATATATATAAAATATGCATAAATATCTGACAAAGTCTGAGCAGACACAGAACTCTTTGCATACATTTCAACTTTATATTTGCTAATACTATATAATAGAAACAGAACTGTACCCAGTTCTTCCTGCCATATTTAGTACTTCATATCAAACAGTGATGTGATCACATAGTACATCAATCACAGGTATTTCTTCTTATTGAAAAAGCAGCATTAGGATGATATCAGAGAGACTAAATTATTTTCCCACTAGAAAAGTCATCTCTTACCTAGAATGTGAGCAAATATAAATTGCAGCTGTTACACCTTCGGAACAATGCAACCTAATCCTTGCCTGTTTTGTTAACCCATTTAAAGAGGGTTGAAAACAAAAACTGTCTGGAACAATGGTAGCACCTCTCGGATAACATATTTAAGAAGGGAAAAGAACCTGCTGTGTAACAGCATCTTGAAGACAGGAGTGAAAATACATGAGAAAATCTATGTTAAAGGCCTGCAAAGAGTTACAAAGACTAATGAAATGAAAAGGTGGTGGTTGTTCTATGAAACCACATATTTATGGCTATTTTATATGCTAGTGTTTAAAGACTAAAACAAGATCTTGATAGCTATAGGAGGGATGTATTGAGGGGAGAAAATGGTTAGGAGTGACAAAGAAAAAAATCTCAAATGACTGGACACTTAAAGATATGAAAGGATTCAAGAAAGCAGAAAAAAATTATATTAAGGGGAGACAACAGAAGGTGACTCCAAGACAAAGACTCATGTAAAGAGTGACTGTAGGGAGAGTAGAGACAAAGCCAAAACTATTGACTCTGACAAGCTTGTCTCAGTGTCCTGCCAGGGGATTAAACTGATTTGACCAAGACAAGGTGAAAAACCTGCCAATAGCAGGTATTCCAGTATGGTAGTATGGTATATAGTACAATCTAACATCCAGCAAAATGGGGAAGGTACACATAATTCCAAATCTAGAATACTCCTATGAACCTTTGGAATGATGTCTAAGTCATAAATACAAGAGTTCTTCAGAGGCATGTGTCAAAGCCTGTGATCCCACACACAGTGAAGATTTGGTCTGGGCAGATAAGGGAGTGCAAAATTCAGTCTCAAACAGGCTTCACAGAAAACCCTGCATCCATATGGGATTCAGAATAGCACGCTGAGAATAGGCACCTAAAAAAGAGGTGGAATCATCCTTTTGAAAGAATGGTTGCTATAGCAAAGTCACCTTTGGTTTTCATCCTGTGGGACCAAGGGAAGGAAGCTTAAACCCACCTCTCCCATTTTCCAGAAGTGCCCTACATTCTACATTCCAAAGTACTCTGTAATGAGATGCTCCTCATTCCTCCCGGGCCCAGGCTGCTAGGCAAAATGAAATGAGGGAATAATGGAGCTTGTGTCCTGGAATTTTAACATGCTGATTTTAGGTATGCTGGCTTTGGTTGAATGGGTAAGTCATGCTCACATAATCCCCTATAAGAAATATGACAAAGCAAACTTACTAAACAGTTTCCAGATATAACAGGAAGACAGGTAGACAAAAAACATTATGGAAAATATTTCTGCCAAGTTTTGAAATGGTTGATTTTGAACGTCTGTTTTCTCAACAATTCCAAAAAATAAATTCAAGACATTTTGCTGACAGAATTCTTTTCAAATAGCCAAAGGAAGTTCAGAGGACAAATCAAAACTATGAAATAATATATATGCTGTTTTACTTTTTCACAGTCAAAATGTAAAGTGCTGTTATGAAACAATACTGGTAACTACACACCAGGGTAAAAAAACAAGTCCCACACAGCAATCAGTACATGCTCACCTACATCTGTAGTGGTGCAGACAACCACAGCAAGCCAAAAGATGGGCTAGAAATATTATCATTCCAGGAATGGGGACAATAATCATTCTGAAAACACAGATTACCACACTTATATTCCCTAATAAGAGAAGTTGTCCATAACTGTGTGACTACTTACCACTCAGAACTAATCTTTTTCTAAGAGGAAAAAATCCCCAAGCCTCCACTCATTCAGCTAATGACCTGTCACTACTTGAAACTAATATTTCTCAGAAAGTCCTTAGTCAATGGTAAATGCGGACAGTGCACTCTGATGACTTTAAAAAAATGCATTTTTTTATTTTCAGCTTTCTAAACATCCTCCACCCCTCCCACACATACACTTTTGGTACCATTATGAACTAAATACTACTGTATTCAAAAGACTAAATGGATAAACACATAAACACATCTATCTTTTTCCTGCATTCTGTGAAACCAGTTTTATTTCTTCTTCTTCTATCTATGGATCTTGCAGAATTCCCAAGTTCTGTTTCACTCCTCCTTGTTTTATGCGATTATCAGAGGATGCAGAATGGCTGGATGAGGTGTCATCAGCACACATGGGATGCTGCAAGGTGTATTACTCTTTTATGCTGGTCACCATCACTTCACTCCATTTTCTCAGTACCTACTTAAAACCACACTGCATTTGAAGAAAAGATGAACCCAGGAAAATTAACATGTGCAGGAGGAGTTCACTGATGAACACTTGACAATATGACCTCAGACAGCAGCAGACTGGCAAGACAGTTGGTTTGGACTTCCCAGTCTATTCCATACCTAAATGACTGTGATGACAAAAGCATCCTTCTCCACCTGCAGCTGATCAAGAAAGATTAAGCTCTTTTCACATAAAGAAGAAATTACTAAATTGCATGAATGGCCTCCTGACTTCTGCAACAAATTTTTAATAATTACATTGCGTTATTTGGAAAAAGCTGACCCCATCTCCACAAATACTTTGCTTTCTGTATTCCAGTGCCTGTTCCAGTATTCTCCATTTTCTGCAGAGTTCCTTGTTTTACACAAACCTCAGCTCCTAGTCTCTTGCCTTAATACACAGGATCTCCACTGGGACCAGCTCGTGCGTTCTGCTACACAACCACGACCTCGCATCATTTCAGCAGAAAATTAAACTATCAGACAACAGGAAAAAGCTCATGAATGCAAATAAAGCAAATTTCTCAGCAACTGAATCCACATTAGAAAACCTCTGAAAAAGCGGACTGGCCATTTTGAAATCTAAACATAAAATTTGTGCTTCTAGCTTGGTTTCCTCTTGAAACTATGCTGTGCATGCAAAACAGATCCATACTTTCAGGAAAACAATATACACGTGAAATTATTCTTACTGAATGGAAGGGAGGAAATATTTTTATTTCTATCTCTATTTCGTGAGAGAAGAGATAATAACACCTGTTGCTGCTGTAAGCTAAAATTCCTTTAAATTTGAAAGGGCAAAATAATGAAGATCCTAACCTGAGCCAAACACTTCACATTTACTGAAACCAATATCCTAAGAAATCCTGTATCCCAGGTAACCACTTTTCACAGAAGCTCCTAGAATTGCAGCACAAATTAAACAAACAGTTAACATTTCACTTTGCCAGGTGCTAGAATTCAGGCTTATAGTTCAGTCTTTTTCTCCCAGGAAATGAAGTACCTACAGCTGCTTTTCAGCAACAACTCTGTTAATTATCAAAGAATAAATGAACCCTTAGTGTAAGACAGAGTGGCATCTAGCTTGTTCAGCCAAAACAGTTATTTGTAACAGAATGTTCTTTTAGAGATCAAACTTAGAGGGAATAATCAAGGCCATAGAGAAAGATGAAGGAACCCCAAGGAAATTGTATTCTTTATAAATGCCCTGTGTGTAAGCAGCAGTGCTGAAGAACTTCTTGATTTAATTTATATACTGTTCCCTCGAGACTTGTAGAAATTTCAGGTTTAATGATTAAATAATCATTCAGTGTAAAAGTTACCAAGATAACAGCACAGCCAGGAGATAACAAAAATATTCCGGCTGAATGAACCACACTGAGCTGAATGAATCAGACTGCTGAGGTACCCACTGCTGGTATGTTAATAAAGCTATTCTAAGTATAAAGAAATAGAAAACAATAAAAAGCCATAAAAACTGAAAGCTACAAGTGTTGAAAGTAAACAGTTCCAGGCTTGGAATACTGTGACAAATGAATTTGGAGGTACTACACTTAATGTAAACACTTAGAAATCAGTGTGGATTTTTTATACTCTCAGGGGCCTTTCCAGTGGGCCAACCAGTAAAGCAAAGGTGAAGTTACTTACAACTAGTTGAAGCTCTCAAAGTTGCACAGTACACTCAAGCCAGTGTATAGATCATTCAAGTCACGTGAACATTTTCCATCTTAGACATGCACAAAGAGAAATCAGTAATATGAAGAAACTGAAAAGTCTGGATAATAATGGGATTTACAGAAGAATGATCATCAAAATATGGAAAAGCTCCAGGAACCGCAAACAGCCAGATGTGCAATAGATAAAAATGCTATTGATTGTAGCTCTGAGCACGCTATTGGTGTTTGTACCACAATGCCTCCAATATTAGAGGGACCAGAGTTCATTACTGTTTCATGGTAAAAAAACTTCTTCTATGTAGCTCATTTGAAACTATTTTCACAGAAACAGTGAGGTTGGAAAAGATCTCTGAGATCATTAAGTCCAACCTCTGACTGGTCACTACCTTGTCAACTAGACCATGGGACCAAGTTCCATGTTCAGTCTTTCCTTGAACATCTCCAGGGATGGTGACTCCACCACCTCCCTGGGCAGCCCATCCCCGTGAAGAAATTCCTCCTGATGTCCAACCAAAACCTTCACTGGCACAGCCTGAGGCCATGTCCTCTTTTCTTGTTGCTAGCAGCCTGAGAGAAGAGGCTGACGCTGTCCTGGCTACAGCATCCTTTCGGGCAGTCGTAGAGAGTGAAAAGGTCTCCCCTGAGCCTCCTTTTCTCCAGGCTGGACACGCTCGGCTCCCTCAGCTGCTCCTCATCAGACTTGTGCTCCAGACCCTTCCCCAGCTCCATTGCCCATCTCTGGACATGCTCCAGCACCTTGTAGAGAGGGGCCTGAAACTGAAAGCTGATATATGCTTAATATCTTGGTGTATGTTTGGTAAGACAGTGCTACAAAGTGTCAACACAGAAGCTTCAGCCATATCACAAGACTTGGAGCTCCATGGGCTCCACTGGTCTCATCTTAATCATGGCAAGTCTGGAAAAAGACACTTTCTTGAGGAGTCATCTTAGGAACAGCATCCCAATCAGTTTTGTCCCAGAGGTGCACAGAGTGGTGCTTGCCCCTGGCAGTAACCAAGAGGGCCACTTAAACCTCAGATACCTGACCCAGGTGAGGCCTTGGTGGCTTTCATGGCTCCCCTTCTGTGGACACGTGCACCCGATCCCTTCCCTTGCTGAATTTAAGAGAACAGCAAATAGGGCATTCATCAGGAATGCACCACTTTCTAAGCAATAAAAATACTTCTCATATGGATCAAAGGTGGGATTCAAACCTCTCAAGTCTCACAGCAGTAGACATAAACTATAAAGACATTACTGCTTTAAACAAAAAGAACGGGATCCACCATGCAGAAAAAAATCTGCCTAAGCAGAAAGTGGTTCATGTCTGCAGAGTGGCTGAAGGATCTGACACATCTCTGAGCTTGCAACCCACTCCTCCCTCCAAGGATGAGGGAGGGTCAGGAATCAAGTCCCTACAGATACTGCCAAGGGAAAATAATGTGTGATCTGCAGTAAGGAGGAGGATGTATAGTGACACCGTCAATGTTCATGTAGAGTATCACCCACAGAAAAACACAATAATTTATCAATGATAACAAAACTATCTAATATAGACATGAATTCCTACTGAAACACTTACACCTAGTAAGAAACAGGCTTTTTGTATTTTCTTTTATTCTTGTTCAAGAACAGTTCAAAATAAAGTGTTTGCTATTATGCTGTCACCACTGAAAATCTAAGAAAAGGCACAGTGTAAGAGGTAAGATAAAAAAATTCAGTGAGCTGTTGTTGAAGACCTTCCTCATCATATAAATCCATTCATAACTTCTAAACAAAATTCACTCACCTTTGAATATTAAAAATTTTTAAAAATCAGTCAAACTTTCATTTAAAAAATAAATACTACCACAGGTTTCAGTGGGCACAGCATAAGGCCCACAGCATATTTTTAGGCCCTCATGAAGTTAAATGGTGTTTACATAATACACCCATAAGGGTGAAGCCAGGTAATGACTACATGGCTCTTTAAGAACTAGAGATGACACTGTACAGAGAGCATGGGTAGCCTGTGGGACGCAGAGAAGGGCAGATATACCAGAGACTGAGACTTTGCTCCCGCGTGCTGGTGCATCTGTCCCCCCTAGTACCTCTGTTAGAAGTTAAAGAGATACAGCAGACAATTCCCAATACATGTCTGTGTCTGTACCGACTAAAGGATCAATGACTCCACTGGAAAACAGAATAGTAAGTCTTCATTGGACCCAATCCGCCCCAAAAATAAGAGGACAACATGAAGTCATGCCACTGCCATTTCATTTTGTGCAGAACACAAAATAAAAACGTAGGTTAAAACCCTCCAAAAGTTATGCTAAACATTTGGTTGTTAGAAAAGGTGCACACGCACATCCCTGCTGGCTGGTAACAAATTGCTTCCATTAATCCAGCCAGCCCAGGGTTACATTATTCCCTTCCATTAAGCCACTTACGTATGCTCTGCCCACTGCATCAATGTGCAATTTCATAACCCGGTCATTAAAGCGCGTTGATTTTACCTTAGGAAGGAAGGACGGTGGTAGTTTTAACTTTGCAGTCATGAAACCAACACCAGGAAGAAAAATGGAGAAGTTTCATTAAAAAGAAGTATTCATTAAAAATGGCAGCATGGGGATGTAAACGCAGAGTTCCTGCTGGCACCACTCCTATGATAAATGCACTAAGAAACCCGGTCGTCGGATGTGATTGCAACCAGTCTATAAATAGAGACAATTCCAATTGCTCATATAAATAATGCCTTTGCAAATGATCCCTCAGTCATGTTGTGTTTTGATTAAAGAGCCCTGCGTGAGAAGCGTGAAATGAACAGAAATGCTCCAGAAATTTGCTTCCTCTCTTGCACAATACAACCACTTGCCACCTCAACCTCCACCCAACCTTCTTTCTCATTCAAATCAATGGGACCTATTCAGTACTTTTTAAAATAAGGCCTAGTCCTGAACACAAAGGTTTAAAAATTCAGACAGAAAACGTCACTCATGATCAGTCAGTTTTAACTTTTGGTGTACAGGGGTTTTTTCCTACTTAATAATTCAATCTTAATGTAAAGCTTTTAACGAAAAATTTTAAAGCTATTTTGTCACATATACGGTCCTTAATCTAAAAGTCACCTAACGTTGAAACTGATTTTGCTTCAGCCTTGAAAATGTCACAGATATTGACAGAACTTTGCTCCAACACCGAACCAGAATGACATTATGGTCAGAGGTGAACCACAAAATATTACATCCTAAGAATTATCTGCCAGAAATGTATGGATATGCCAGAATTATATTGGCATTTTTCAGTAATCAAAATTATACAAGTCCAGTTACCTAATGAATCATAGAATCATTAAGGTTGGAAAAGACCTCCAAGATGATCAAGTCCAACCTTTGGCCTAATACCACCATACCCACTAAACAGATCAGTGTCCCACATCGATTCACTTTTTGAACACTTACAGGGAGAGGGACTCCACCACTGCCCTGGGCAGCCTGTTCCAATGCTTTGCCGCTTTTTAAGTGAATAAATTCTTCCCAATATCTAATATATACCTGCCCTGGTGCAACTGAAGTCATTTCCCCTTGTCACTTGTTACCTGGGGAAAGAGGCTGACATCCACCTGGCCACAACCTCCTCTCAAGCAGTTGTAGAAGCAATAAGGTCTCCTCAAGCCTCCTTTTCTCCAGGCTGAACACCCCCAGCTCCCTCAGCTGCTCCTCATCAGACTTGTGCTCCAGACCCTTCCCCAGCTCCATTGCCCTTCTCTGGATACACTCCAGCACCTCAATGTCTTTGTTGTATCGAGGGGCCCGAAACTGAACACTGGTGTGTCCTTGCCAGTGCTAAGTACAGGAGAAAAGAGTTTTTTAATAGAATAAAAACATTTTGTAACTCGATAAACTTTACCTTTTTTTTTTTTTGTGAAAAGTAAAGCTGGCACACTCTTGAAAAATTTGCAATTCAAACCAGGCATTTCAAATAAGTGTCAGTGCACTATATCACAATTTCAAGTGTTTTCCACCCCCAACTTGATCGCCAAAATAAAAAATAAAAATTTAAAAATAAAAATTAAAAAATAATTTGGGAAATCATTGCAACAACAACTGACAAAGAAAGCCAGTTGGCACCCCTGAGACCTTGTCTGCACAAGGTCTACTCAGAAAGAAAACATGTAAGAAATTTTACTTAGAAAGTTAGAATACATAAATGAATGACAATATGTGACAAAATGGCTTATGGCTTTTAGGCAAATATAGCAGATACCATTGCTTAGTGGGTTGTACCTATTGCTAAATATTTTTTCCAAATTAATTCCTTTTTTAACAAAATCATCAACATCATGTTCCACTTAAAGCATCTCTCTACACCAATAGTTACACACTCTATTTTGCTAGATTTACCTAATTTAAAAAGCAAGAAAACAAAAACCATAAGGTTGTGTGCCATATAATTAAGTGCTTTATATGTAAATTTCTGAGGACAGCTTTATGTTCTATGTTAGGTGACAGTAATATTTCATCTTTGTGGGGGCCAGAGCATCTACAGGAATTAAATTATTCCTGTTACTTTAAACTTTAAGTCTACAGTTTCTTCACCATTCCACAGTCCAGTTCTGTGCAGAAGGTTTTAAGCAACTGGCATCCTGAGTCAGGAGCGAGGATACCACGAGCTGCACGATGGCATCAGCAGGTACAGAGAATTAGCATGGCGATATACACAGCTAACATTTGTGTCAGACTGCAGCAAACCAGCCTCTAATAGCAGGCAGTCTTTGTCTGCTTTATGCAGCACAGCTTTTATATCATCGTGCGTTTTAATCTTCCTTCCCTTTCAGGGCAGGTTTTCTGCAGAGAAGGGAATGTGCACAGTGCAGGCAGTGAGGGTGTCTCACACCCAGCAAGCACTGCTGCTGGGCACTTGGTGGTAGGCGTACCACAAAGGATGTGAAATCCCACTTAATTGTTCTTTTTGACTGCATCAAGCACAGGCTTCCTACTCCTCTCTTCCAGGCCCTTACTAACCCAGTGTATCAGCTCCTGTCAAGCTGTGTTACTCCTGCCTCTGCTTTGCTACTTGACAGCTGTGTGCCCCCAGTTCTCCAGCAGTCCTTTTGGTGTTTTTCACATGTGGGCTGTGTTTCTTGAGCTGACCCATAAGAACTGTACCACTTTCCCTTCCTCATTCTTGCAACAGACCATTTTCCTGGATGGCATATTAAAGAAGCCAACTGTGTTGGTCTAATAAGCCCCATCCATATTAGGATGAACTATGGGGCACGCCATACTTGTTCTTCCTACACGGTTTGACTTGTACAGCTAAGAAATGCAGTTAACAAAATGTAGAGTCTTCACCAACATGCAATAACACATTCATGTCATTGGGCACTACTGAACCACAATGACAATTTAGATTCTATGCTGTAATTACTCACGAACAAACTGATCCGAGGAGCACACCTTGGGAAGATCTTTTAGATTAGGATCTCATCTTTTTCGGTGTAATTATGCCACACAGTAGGCGTAAGTATTTCTCTTTTTCTTCCTTAGCTGTCTTGCATTTGAAGCATTCCTTCATAATAACCATGAGAAAATGTGATTGATTCTGTGATATGTCTAAAAATCCTACAGAACAGTAGGTAAGCATTATAGAGGGAGACATTTCTGCTATGTTCTTTATAAATACATACACACATATTTTTGTCTGCTGTTGGCTGATTCTTTGACTTCATCTATTTGAGCCTAAACCCCAAACTCATGAAGGCTGGCATTCTCCAGGAACTTATTCCCAAATGGATAGCATAAATGGGACAGTTCTTTTAAAATAGAGAATAAGACTAGTGCTTCTCTTCTCAGTAAAGAAAATGCCTAAAAAAATAAAATTGTGACCTGCATGACTACCTTTGATATTAGTATATTACTATGATAATATATATTACTATGATGGGATAGACAAAAAAATGAACAGAAGAGTAGGTGTACTCAGCTCTGGACCAACCCATAGGTGTGAAAGTAGTCCCCAAACTGATGCTAGCAGGAGAAAGAAAGATGTGTCTTCCTGTTGCTCACTGGCAAGAATATGAGAGACTAGAAAGTAATTATTTAGGACTTCCCCCTCTCAGTGTTCCAAGTCCCCAGCTCAGAGAGCACAGTTTTGCTACAGTATTGCTCCAATCTGAAGCTGTATTTCCAAAACTCAGACTGTGACAGCAGGAGAGAAAAAGGCTGACAAGTAGGCGTTGAATTTGTGCCTTAAAAGATGCACACATCACTTACTAGACTGCTTGCAAAACAATGTTAAGGATATAAACTCCCAATTTTGTTGCAGTGTGTAGCTGATGTTCAGTGTGAAAGATGGTTTCAAAGGCTGACTGAAGTTTTGAGTTTAGGCTGATAGGGGTCTCTCTTCTATGACTGGTTATTTGAAACTGAATCTCCACATTTTCGTTATTTCCTTGCGCATCTAGAGGGGAAAGAGTTAGTGTTTCCATGCAATCTCAGGTTTAACAAGAAAACTAAACAAGGCTTTAACATTTCCATTTAATATTTCCTCTGACAAGTTCATTTTTCTTTATTTTCTCATGGAGTTCTGTTTCCTATTCTAAGTAATAAATACATACCATTTTCCTCATGAGTGGATTGTGGCATTGTAGCAAAGAAAAATTGTAGCAATTTTTCATTCTGGCATGCTCATTATAATTCTTCACAATAATTGTGAAGACACCAGAAGTCAATCTGTCTTTCTCACTTTCACACAAAATTGTTATTAGAACAAGAAAAGGAATTATTCACCTTAACCCATTAAGGATGCATTCACATTAACACAACAAATACTGTTATTCCATTTTGAACAACTTGCTATGTAAAACATGCCTTGTCTTACTCGTCTTTTATCCTTCAGGTGCAATCTTCTATAGCATGAAAGTCTAACCCCATGAAGTCACAGATGGAATGGAATTGTTTTGGAAAACTGGTAAGCAGATACAACAGCCTACAGATCCATACTCTATCAGTCAGCGTGGAGGGAGCATACCTCCCTAACCTAACACAAGTGTGGAGGAACAATATAGCACAGCAACCAAAGAGGAGCTTATTGTAGACACAGACACTGAAATATCTTAGAGAAGAAAGATCAGAACTAGTAAATAATTACTAACGATACACACCTGCTCCAAATTGATTTTAAAATCCTTCCTCTTTCTTTCACCAACATGGATACACTCTCATTCAAAAAAAATAACCATTTTGAAATTTGTTTCAAAATCATGAGTTATGAGCATCCTGATAAAAGCATTGGAAGATTATTATCTTATCTGATCATGTGTTATTGGGATCTCCGAGATTATCAATAATGAATGCAAACTTAGAAGCAGGTTAAAACAGAAAACGGAGTATGACTGTTGAGGTTTAAGAATTTAGTGCTCCCACTGAGAATCTCCAAACTGTGCTGCCACTCGCTCATCTCCCTTCCCTCTGCAGTGGGCTGGAGAGGAGAAGTGGAGGCACAAAAGGTAAAGATCATGGGTTGAGATTAGAACAATTTACTGGAAACAGCAACAAGATAAGGAAAGAACAGTAACAGCAACAATATTAATAACAAAAGTGCACAAAAAAGAAGGAGTGAATCATATACAAAAAATGTTCACCACAGAGATGGACCTGACACATTCGCCCTGACCACTCCCTCTGGCTCAGAACTGGCACCACCACACCTGCTCGCCCAGACCAGGCTCCAGCACGGTCCCAAACAGGACCATTCGCAAACAGTGGTGCAGACGAGGCCACACTACTGACTTTGGGAAGGACTTGGCACATAAATACAAGCTCTACTGTGACACTTTCCCATACCCATCTTATTTACAAGTTATACACATAAAATTAGTTTAAAAGTATTGGTCAGTCAGTCAAACAATTTGATACCTTGCTAGGATATCTGAGCTCTTCCTCAAACTGGCTGGGCAACAGTCCATTTAGACAAATTTGACTCCTATTTCAACACCAATCTCTGGTTTATGTTTCATATGTCTGAAACCAGACCAGCCCAAATAGCTGAAAAAACTACAATGATTAATTTTATTAATACAAAACCACATGCAGAATGCTTTCCAAAGGTGATACTAAGACAGCAGGAAAAACTACAATTTCCCACAAAGGGGGATACACAGTAATTTGTGAGCTCAAACCACAACTCTCTTATTTTCTAAAGAAACAGTTGCTATCTAGCTTTACCAAATTGTGCAATTTAAAAATGATTACTCTGTACATTTTAGTCAGTTTATAAAACACAGCCAAGAAATATGTGATTGTAAGGACATCTAAACAAGCACAGAAATACAGATGAAATTTCAATAAATCATCTAAGCCATCTGTCTAAATCATCTATGCACTGCTGCAGTATGAATTACACCTCTATTCCTTCAAGAAAAGGAAACCTTTCCTTGAAACTTCTGAGATGACACAACATTCCTGTGCAGTTTAGTCTATTGCTTTACTAAGTATTTAGTCAGAGAGTTTTCCCCAAAGCATAGCCTAAATATTTGTGCATGTAAAAATTAGGGCAATTGCTATTTGTTTATTTCCTTCATTCCCTGCCACCTCCTTGGGACAAATATTGAGAGCCCTCTCTATAGCAACCTAGTGCAGAGCACAAGGCTTATGTACTTATTCCTACCATCTCCCTATTTCCCTTCTCTTGCCTTCTTTCCTCCCTTCCTCCACCACCTCAAACTTTGCCTTATAGTATGCATCTACTGAATCTCTTTTTCTTTTATTAAGCTTGAAGTGTTATGACAAAACAGCTTAAACATATCTGTATCTAAAACCTGGCATGACATTAATTTGCAACAGTTTGCCTATTTCTGTAACTCAGCTCCATCGATGGGCTCTGAAAAATTCATATTCAACCTCTGCTGATCATGTATACAAGGAAACACTTCGACACAACCTGCTAGAATCTATGTTTCAGGTTTTGGAGTTTTAAAAGAGGAATAAATGAATGTTGACTATGAACCACTTAAAAAGTTCCTGAAGTAATGCAGAGATAGCCCAGATTTTGTTTTCTTTTGAACAAGAATACTACTGTCCAGCTATACACTGTAGTATGAAAGAGTTTTGGTATACATGCAGTGCAATCGAGAGAAGAGAAAGTTTCATGAGCAGAATCTGTCACTAGAACAGCCAAAACAACTGAGCTCAGAAGGAGGCTTCTGGGCACACACACTCTTCTTCAGATCTGCATCAAAAGCAACAAATCTCAAGGTAACAACAGGACAGGAGCAAGTACTCCCAAGTTTAACATCATGATGTTATTTATCAGACATTCTGAATGAAAATAGTGGTTAGGAGTGGAGGGAAATGTCCTTGTTCTTTAAACATCTCTAGGCCTGTGTTAATATTTCATTTTTCTAAAGGAACTTTTCTCAAATTGCCAGAAAATATAAGAGGAGACAAGAGCAAATTAAAGTCTTGTTTCTGTGACTGTCTCATTTGCAGAAGAAGTGCACAGCAAATAATTATGCAAGAGAAACTAAAGAAAGGGAGCTGGATCATGTGATTGTGGATTGCATGGGAAACAGCTTTTATCACTAACTTTCCACAGACCCAGAAGTGTTGTGGGCAGATCACTGAGATCAGTTCTTCATTCCTAAGAGTTAAAGAGTCAGCAGTGTGTCCTGGCAGCCAGAAGGGCCACCCGTGTCCTGGGGGCATCAGGCACAGCATCACCAGCCAGGCAAGGGAAGGGATTGTCCTGCTCTGCTCTGCACTGGGGTGGCCTCACCTTGAGTCCTGGGGACAGTTTTGGGTGGCTCAACACAAAAAAAGATCTACAGCTATTACAGAATGTCCAAAGGAGGGCTATGAAGATGGTGAAGGGTCTGAAGGAGAAAGCCAAGGAGTGGATGAGGTCACTTGACTTATTCAGCCTGGAGAAGAGGGGAGACCTCATAGCTGTCTACAGCTTCCTAGCAAGGGGAAGGGGAGGGGCAGCCACTGATCTCTTCACTCGGGTGACCAGTAACAGGACCCAAAGGAACAGCATGAAGCTGTGCCAGGGAGGTTTAGGTTGGACATTAGGAAAACTTTCTTCAGCCAGAGAGTAGTTGGACACTGGAACAGGCTCCCCAGGGAAATGGTCACAGCACCAAGTCTGACAGAGTTCAAGAAGTGTTTGGACAATGCTCTTGGGCACATGGTGTGACTCTTGGGGTGTCCTGTGCAAGGGCCAGGAGTTGGACTTTCCTGCCAAATCAGGATATTCTATGATACATGTGCCTTAAGCAGGACCAGGACTAGACTCAAGCACAGCATTCTCCCTGATCCAGTGGCTCTAAGGTGCCTACAGCTCAGTGCACCACACCCTTACTGCTATACAGCAAAGGATTTGAGTTTTACAATGATGGTAATTGTAAGAAGGACCCTGACAAGGCACAATATGCCTTCTTTACTGTGCTCTGTTCATGCAGTATAGACACACTCTCAAATTCTGACAGCACTTTCTCTTCTGGTTTTCCTCACCACAACAATGGCAGCCTTAGTGCTTAACTGAGTTTTAGCATTAGATACCACTGTATGTCAGCTATGTCCCTGCTTATTTGAGAAATGTGACATGTCGAGCATTTTAAATTTTGGACTAACTACACGTGTGTTACGAACAAAGGTGAATCCAACATCGCTTGAATTCAGTTTGGGGGTTATTCATCACTCGGAACAAGCAGAACCAGTAATTCTTGAAGAACTGGAATTACTGGTTCATCAATAAAGTTCTTTATTCTTCTTTCTTCTGTCACTTGATATGCTTCTACAACAACGCTGCATCCTACCTGAGCATTTCAAAGGGGACATTACAGTTACTTAATTCCACACCATTATTTTTGGTACAACCCCATCTTCTGCATTACTCTATAAAAGGGAATAGCACTTCATTTCAGTAAGCTGCCTTTCTCTGACAATTTTTAATATGCCACAGGAAAGTGGGTGCCAATCTTTTTAAGAAAAACTCGATATAGTTGAGTTGATTGAAAATCGCAAGCGAAATATTGTTCCTAGGGACATTTTCTGTTCTTGGCCAGCAATGTCGATTTGCTCTTCCTAAATAGTAGTTTATATGTAACCATTGCATCTAATATCACCTATGCTCTTCCATAATTTCAGAAAGCAATTAGCCATTCCTTCACTAACAGGACTCCTGTAGTCTAAACGTGGTAAAATCATCGTGTTTCTTAAGTACGTTGTCATGCTTCCTGTAGGAATTATTAAATTGAAAAGTAGCAGTGATATATATATAAATGCTACTGTGGGCATGACTAATCCAGTCCCCACAATGGTTCAGGATACTGCAGACCGAAACTTTTTTCACTTTCTTCCTAATGGCACCTTACACAAAGAAGACCAATAAATTGTTCTGGCAAACTTGGTCCCAGATTTTCCCCTGTATGAGGCCGCACAGAACCTCCCTCGTCCTATCTGAAGGGGTGCCAAAATGCAGGCACCTCTCCTATGCCAGGCAGAGGCATGGGCCCTGCGTGTCAGACACGGGGAGAGCTGAGAACACCCATCTCCAGAGCCGTGGGATGAGGGTGCAGCCAATGGGGCAGGAAGGGCCAGTCACTCCGTAGGGACAACCCCGTAACGTGGCCTGGGTGGGATGGAGTGTGCAGGTGAGTGCCCAGGGTCGGATATGGTGACACTGTCCTGCTCCCAGCTGTGCAGACACAAGGCTCAGAGGTCTGACAGGCAGCCCACCGCTGATGTAATCACTATTCATAGTGATGCTGTAAAGGACTCACTAACTTGCTTGTGAAGTGTTTCACTGGGTGTATGCAGTATTTTAGTTTAGGAAACACCTAAATTTAAGCTCATTGTGCAGCAAACCTGTGCTGGTTTTGTTGCATTATTCTGAGCAACTGATAGTATTTAATGAGATAGTTTACTTGTTATCTATCTGTCATGGTTTAATGCAAATTAAAATAATGGAAATTAAAATTATCATAGCAAGATAAGTATCTTATCCATTGCAAGAAGGTATCTGTCTATGTTCAGAAAGTGCATCTCTCGGCCACCTCAGCTTGTTCAGGAATTTCTATTAATTCTTCACCTCATGAACTACATTCACAGCTTTCTTTCTCGCTTAATGCTTCTTCTACATCCATGCTCCCCTTTTTCCCACATCCAAGTCTCTTGATCGCCTCAACAGTTGTTTTCTTTTCTCTTCATCTTAGTGCCACCAGATTTAAAAGAAAAATTAAGGATTAACTACTTGCAGCTGTCTCATTGTTCATTCTAGCTCTATAAAGTATTTTTAATCACCTCTTCTTGCTAAACTCCTCTTTTTAAGAGTGTGATATCTATTATTCTTTGTGCATAGCCTAGAACAATGGAGTGCATTATTAACTAGCCCATGAGTAGCTGTGTCACCAGCACTATGGTACAAGTGTATTTTATGTACAGAGCCCACATTGCACATATGCACATCCATATCCATAAACACACATCAGAGATACCAAATTAGGTAGCTCAATAAATTTTAAGAACTGGAATTCCAGAACAGTTAATTTATCCTAGCTTACTTCTGCTTTTTTCCTCTACATACCAATGACAGTTCATTAATACATTCTCAGCATGTTAACAGGAACGGCTGTTAAATAATAAATGCTGTACTGTATTATTTTCAGTAGGTGCTTCAGCAATTAAACTCTGGGTGCTTAATTTCTAGCTCAGTTAGGAAAAATAACTATATCTTATGCAACCAAGTGAAATACTAGGCATTACCCAAAGAATAACAGAAACATCAAAATACCCATTGTAGAGAATTATTGTTCTCTGTGAGGAAATGTTGGAAACCCAGTGCAAATCAGCACACCAGAACCTCATGTATTTCTTTTTTATTTAAATCAATCCACCCTCAGGCAGCACAGCTCCTAGGTCTGTGCAAGAGAAGTAGAGAGAACCTATGGGCAGAGGCACGGCAAAAAGGGACCCTGAAGTCCCACACTCCCAGAATCAGTCTGCAGCATCATTAATCAGATGCAACATGAAACCACATTCTACAGCTAACTCTCCGAATATTCACCACTGGCTTGGAGTAATATTCACCAGAAGAAAATCTTAAAAAACACTCAAGAATCAACAATCTTGCACATTTCAAATTTTAAAATAACTCTGAGCCAAACAGCCTAAAATTAAGAGACATTCATATTTGAGGAAAAAAACCCTACACTTCATTTGGTCTGCCTACATAATACATATGGCATTTACTAAACATGAGAATCAACTTTGACTACAGAAAGCTATTAAGCTACAAAGCATAAAAAAACCCCAAACCCAACAGCTACTATCTCGCTTTTCCACTTGCAAGGTATCTTAATTGCCTTAATCTACACAAACAATTGTTCAATTTAAAAACTTTTTTGAAAAATATGGTTAGGACTGCAAACATCCCTGTGAAATGTTTATAGTATCAGCATAGTCTGATTCATATTTTTAATTTTATATTTTATTAATCAAGTTTCTTAAATGTACTGTACCTCTCTGACAGTCATTTCATTTAAGAAGAAAAGTAAGAACTATCACCTTTCACAGGCTTTCTTGTTTGAAAAATAGTTATTTTAACTATTAAAGCTACCAGTAACTTAATAAAATAGTACACATAGTGGATTGCAGTATTACCTTGTTCTAGCTTGAAATGTATTCACATGATTTACATCTGGACAATACTACACCACCTGACTCATTATTCTGAATAAGATAACTATTTTATCTCTCCACAACAAGGCCAAAAGACATGAAATATTAATTCCCCGCATAAATTATTTCCCCAATAATTGCACAAAAAATTTCAGACTTACAACATGTTTTTAGTTTCCTTTTAAAAATAAATGTTAATTTAATATTAAAGAAACGTTAAGAATAACTGATTGGGGTTTTTTGTGTGCAAGTATTAGCTTTTCAAACAATCAAACTCTCTCTGAATGCAAAGGCTTATCACACATCTGTTAGAAGGACTGCATTCATTAACGTCAGCTATCAATCAGTCACAGTAGAACTCTCCTTAAAACATGAAATGTGATTTGCATAGCGGCCTGCTCGCTGTTACTGAGCACTAGTTAACGAATCACTCCTTTCATTTCAAGCTACAGTACCGCATGGAGTATTATCGTTACTTAAAGCATAAGAATATTTGGAATTCATTACCTTTTCTTACTTTGTGCTACATATGTGACGGTGGTGACACCCTGGCACAGGCTGCCCAGAAGCAGCTGTGGCTGCCCCACCCCTGGAAGTGTTCAAGGCCAGGCTGAATGGGGCTTTGAGCAACCTGGGATAGTGGAAGGTGTCCCTGCCCACGGCAGGGGGTTGGAATTGGATGATCTTTAAGGTCCCTTCCAACCCAAACCGTTGTGTGATTCCATGATATGCTGTGCACCAATCCTGCAAACCTCCTTTTTTCTCTACAGTTCCTCAGCAATCATGAGGATTTTCACTAATATTTTTACATGACAAGGAACTACCTGACTGAGGTTGAAACTAGCAAAACTAGAAGTCTGGATAGACTTACTGCGTTATGAAATACATTTATTAAAAATGACCTGAAGCAGAAAACAAAGAGTATTTTATGCTTAGATGTTAAACTTGGCATACTGAAATGACTAGGAACAGCTCACATCTCCTGCTCTCCTGACTCTTATGAGTCAGATATGAGTCTCATTACATTTCTTGGTGACTTTTATGCCACATTTTCAGATTCATAGTACTTTAAACAAATGAGATTCTGGTTCTGGGCCTCACACTTCAAGAGAAAAAAGCCCTCAAAAATGAAGCCTAAAGGACATGACACAGCAGAACAATAAGGGGAGGCCAAGAATATTAACTTTTACTGATACATAATTTGGAGGGATCTGTTACGTGTAATGGAAATAAGGTAAAGCGTCCTCTGAGCCAGCAAGAACCGAGTTAACTTGAAGAATACAGAAACCAGCACCAGTCGAGGCAGATGCACTCCCAGCACAATACACCACTACCACGGGAATGGTGCTCCAGTCTGCCAGGTCTGCACAGCACAACAACACACCATGCACACAAACCAGCTTGGGTTTGGAAAACGGTGAGATTTCCATCACAGTGGTACGTTTCCTCGTGCATAGCTGATCATGAAATTGCAGTTTCAGGTTGTCTGTGAAGTAAGCAAGGTAACCCTGCTTACATTCAGATTACATTCAATTCTTGCTTTCAACCTTCAGTTCTGCTAGGAATGATATTATTTTCTTTAAGAGGGGGGTTGGGGGAGGGGGTTGAGGAGGAAAAGGTTCGGTTTTTAATAAATTCCACAGCAACGAGAAGGGTTCGTGCAAGTTCAGTGACCTGAAACCTTTGTTACCTTTTTCAGTAAAGCAGGTAACAAATTAGAGGTCAGCCCAAGCCCATCTTCTTTAAAGAACTTTGACAAATGTCACATTACGTTTTACATGGCAATCACTGTCAGCTTAATGTTTCAACTATTAGACAGACAAATGAAACGTCATTCAACTCACCTGATGCGCGTCTGGTGAATCGGTTTACCGCTGGAGCTGAAAGAAAATACAACATTGTGATTATTTTTGTAGCAGTTTCACTTGCTTTAAACATAACAATGTTATACTTCATTCAAAGTGCGACAACTACAAACACCTGATAAGCATTTTTTTTTGTGTTTTTATAGGAACTCATCTGTATACACTTTAACTTTTAAGTAGCCTTGCAAGAGATGGTACATAGTAACTGAAAAGCTTTCAAGACCATTTTCAGCTTTCTAAGAGTTACTGTTACTTACTGCTGTTCATGACTGGATGTGAAACATTTAGATCTGCATTTCCATTATTTATTGAGCGCACAGAAATTGGCATCTTGCAAACAATAATGCAAGCAGGGACTAAAAAAATATGTAAAAAAGTTTACTTCACTTTTACAAAACATACCTATTGGAAATCTGGCACTAAAGATACTCCTATAGAGAAAGAGATGAATTTGCAATCCCATTAAAAGATCAACTTTTGCTTTGACTAACCTTTAAAACTCCTTGGGTAAGTCAATAACAATGCCAACCCCCACCAAAACCCCAGTGCAAATGTTTTATAGTGCCATCCTGGCACATCTCCAACTGCATGCTGCAAACATTTGTAATCAGACTCCTGTCTTGCTTCCAGCTGAGAGAGATTGCAAAAGACAACTTAAACCACATGGCTTTGCCTCTATTTCATTTCTAGGTTTACTGGCTTCTTCAAGAGTTACTAGAGATAAAATAGATAAACAGTTTTATGTTTTGCCTTCCAAATAGAACCTTCAGCCTTCTCCTAATTAGTAAAAAACACTGGTCTTGAACTCTACTTTCATGTGATGTATTAACTGCTGGAATAAACAGCAAGAAGAAAATCTGAATGACCTAATTTCAAATGTGGGCAGCAGCTACATTAAAAATGTATGCCCTTACAGTGCTTATTAATATTCAACCTTAAAAAACTGCTCTTCATGTTTACACAGAACTGAAAAATGAAAAATATTGAACTTTTTTATTTTATCCCACTAAATTTTACATGGGAGTTATGCATCATGTCTTGAACACCTAAGCCAAGAGAAAAAAATTGCTGAGAAAACAGAAGAGACAGTAGCAACAGCCTGAGATGCAAAATGACTTCTTATTCCTTTGGGGACAAAAAACCAGAGCAAAGCCACGATTTCTGAACCACAGTCACAGATGGTTTGTGCAAGCACATCCAGGAGTGACAGGTCCAAGTGGCAAAAAAATACACTGGGAGACACGACTACAGAGGTTTGGAGTGCTAGTCACGAGGAAGGAAACCTCTGGTTAATAAGCTGTTACGAACCCCAAACATATATATAGATGAGTAACATAAGCAATAAAGTTATTTTGAAACATGAATTCTAATTCCCCTCAACAACTTTTCTTTTCAATAAAAAGACAAAAAATGTAGACGCATTTTTATCGAAGCAGACACCACATTTTATGCAACCGCTGTTTTGTAATACGGGAGCTGTTTGATTCCTCAAAACTGCTTATTTTGTCACCACTTTAATGGGCCAAATTCATTTCAGGATATCAGTCATGACTGTCACCATCAGATGGCTGAGTTGTTTCCTCAAGCAAGTAAATTTGCAGCAGGTCCCAGAAGATGTGCTCATATAAAAAAAAATGGAATCTGACATATTTCTAACAAGAAAGCATAAAATAATGTTTTGCTCCCATTCAAAAGCTTTCCCCAAACAGGGAGGGCTTAGGCTGTCAGTTCTGTATGTAATCTGTACATATGAAGATTTAACTCCTCTAGACAGCTACCTCAGCACATTTTTAAAAAAAAAAAAAGGGAACATGTGGCACAAAACTAACATAATTTGAAACAAGTTACTGGGATTATCAAAGAAAAAAGTTCTTTTTCAGCTAGATAATTCTAAATTCACTCTTTTATTTGGCTGCAAGAAGCTTAATTTATTGTGCATTAGATTTTACAAAGTATTTACTGTTAGGGAAAAAAACCCAAAAAAAAATAGCAAGAATGTCAGAACCTTGATCAGCAACTAGTTTTGAGCTTATGTGAATAATTAGTGTTTCAGCAGCAACCAGACAAAGCCTTCCTGCCCAGACTGGGATTTCATGGAGGTCATCCAAATGTGTTACTGGGAGATTTAAAAGCAGAACCCACAGTTCTTTATTACCCAGCAAGTTGAACTGCTCTCTATTTTTCTGTTAGCAAATCACAATATACTTTGGTTGTCCAGAAAGGTGGAAGCATTAGCATACAAGGTGGTCTCAGATAATAATCAGCCCCACAGGAATTTAGCTGGTGTTTTCAGCACAAAGTAAATGCGTGGTCAACCAGGTCATTACAATGTCTGGCAGGATAAGCATAGTAAGGTGGGCAAAAGAAAGTCTAAGATGCATTCTGCTTGAGGCATAAAACAAATACTAAATTATCTTTCAAACTTGTCAGGAGTGGAAAGTCTTGGCTCAGAAACAAATGGACAAATCAATGGCAGAAATATTCAGTGAGGGATATTAAATGCTCCTCCTGGAGTCACACAGCATCAGGAACAGCAGAGAGATTCCCAGGGAAGAAACACTACTTATTCTGCCCGTGATTACCATCTTCCCTGGATATCTATTTTTAGCCACCATCCTTACTGAGTTCTGAGTTAGGCTGACTCGCAGGTTTGGACTGAGATGACTGTCCTGATTCACACAGCTCAAGTGAAAGTGGTACCCAGAGAGACGGGGATGCCAAGAGACAGTCTTGGCATCCAGGTTGAACTTTGAGGGAAGCTTTGAAATCCCACTCACAGGACACAGGAATATTGCACTTAAATCCACAGGTTCAAGTCCCAAGCTACACACACGTAGAAGTGGTGCTTAGGCATTGTGATTCCCACCCCGCTGCTTCAGCTGCTTCCCAACACTCTGCTCCCCTCTCAGCCATGTCCACAAGCAGGTTCTCAGGACTCTCAGTGCCTGCCTGCAGGCACAGCAGAAAGTAGCTGGCTCTGTGCTCTGCAGGCTGCCCAAGGACTGTTCCCTATGATGTGAAACCCAGGCAGCCTCGTTGGAGGGTTACCCCATCCCTAATAACATGCCAGATACGACGCTGCTGACGCACGCCAGTTCACAGCTCCGGTTTTCCAGCAGGGCTAAACGTGGGAAGGGAATGGGTGTGAGGCAATTCCTATGTGGCTATTGAAGTTAACTCTACAGCAAAAATATACTTAATCTTAAAGGTTATAGTGACATTGTGCTGAGGGCTGGTTGCTCAAAATGATTCAAACAACTTGCTAGAAAAAAACAGAGTAACTCACAGCAACACACACATCCCCACTAACCTGTGCAAAATGTAGAAGGAACAAAACGCATGGGTTGCAAAACCTCACCATTGCAAAAGGCAGGGATTTTTTCACAATAAAAGGTAAACAGATATACAGATGAATTCAGAACATGTCCAGTGACATTTAATATTTTTTGCAGTATCAGAAAGGGTGCTGCACTGCAATGAACAATGTACAGCTGTGCACAGAGAATCTTGTTCACAAACATGGTGTCAATCCAATATTGAATGTGACTCTTCATGTTCTACTTTGTTTCAACCAAAATCTATTACAAACTTCACAGGGGGAAATTATCAGGGGGTGGGGTAGGTGTATGTGAGAGAAATGACAGAGGTCTGTATCCTGATGAAGTTTTGATTAAATTACCATTTGAAAGTGCACAAACTTACGTGACATATTCCAGTAGTTTGATTGTTAGCACTACGTAAGAGAGAATTCCACCATCTGTCACTTGTTAGCAACTGAAATTCATGTTCGAAAATCCTTGCTCAGAGAACTGCACAGAAGTACAGCTTCTAAAATGTTTTGGCAATACAGATCAAGCAAATAAACAGAAGTAATTGGTAAATGATCAAGAGCAGCGTAACTTCGTAAGCAGAGGAGGAAAGGGAAGTCTGTGGGGTGGTTTGCAGAGCAGCAAGACTAAGAAGATAATTCTAAGAAAGGATCCCTACCTGGGCATCCTCTAGATGGTTAACCTGTTCTGATAGCCTGAGCTGCCCCTTTTTGCAAACCCACAATTTAAATGCTTTTGCTTCAGAAACTGCCAGAGATTCTTGTGCCATTAATGTCACCTGGAACAAGAAGCTAAACACATCGCAGACATTAGACATGCAGCCTTCCTTAGAAGTCAGAGACTCTAAGCCTGGGATTCAACAAGAGGCTCTGCATATCAGGGGCTGTTGAGGACATGCCTGAGCATTCTCTGACAACCAGACCTGTAAACTGGTGCTTCCTGCAGGTCTGCAAACCACAGCAAAGACACATCCCCAGGTTGCTGCAGAGTGCATGGAACCCCGCGTGTGCCCAAGCCAGGGTGAGCACCCCCCACTCCCTGCAGCTGCTCTGGGGGACAGAGGCCAACAGGAGACTGCTCGGTCTCCTGCCACACTTAGAGCAACCCAAGGTAATGCTCTTCTAGAGAAAAACACACAAAGCCAAAATGCCTGCTCGGAGTGACGAGGGCTGGCAGGGGATTAGTGATTAATCTTCAGTGTTAGTGAAAATTAGAACACTTTCCACAAACCTCACTTTCAATTAGCCACTGCAATTTCTTCATACGGTAAAGGACTAAAACCCCTTAAAAAAAAAAAAAAAAGAAAACCAAATAATTCAAAAAAACCTCGAAAAATAAAGTAAGCTATTACATGTTTAAAACCTTCAAATTTGGCAACCCATAGCCCCCCTAACCCCATCCTTATTTACAAAGCAGGCATACTGCTAATGCAGCTTAATGGATAGACAAAGAGAAACATCCACACCATAGTGTGTCTTCCTTGCATGGAAAGTGCAAATGCCCCAGGTGAGGTTAGGAAACAGTGTCATATCCAAATCATACATGTTTTTCTATCCTATTGAGGGCAAAACTGTGTTAAAACTCTCAAGGACCTCACTGAGGTCAGTGGGTGAAACCTAGTCCAAATTTGAACAATAGACTGAGAACCTGCTCTCAACACATATCTGATTTTATTCCATTTAACTCTGGTGTTTTCAGTAGAGTTATTCCTGATTTAACTGTGATCTTTTCATCATATACCTCAAAATCCCAGGCTAAATTTTAACTGAAGAGAATCATGGGCAGTATATGTTCCACCTTTTCAGTTCCAAGATTACCTATTTCTCACAGGTCTCAACTTTCAGAAAAACTTTGAATTACGCTTATTGCAATCACATTCCTATATTACGCTAATTAATATTCACTTGTCTTCTTTCACAAACAGGTTATTAATTAGAATGACCTAATCAGAACAAGAGCAAAATCAAATCTAAATGAATGCCTCTCTAAAATACATGCTTTAGTCAGACTTATGTTTTTATGTCCCAAATGGAGGAAATACAGTTAGCCAGGACAATGATAGACAGGGACACCATGGATAATAGTAATTTGGAGCCCCTCTAATTTCCCTCCATCACAGGAAACTTTCACTTTAGCTCAGGGTTATTCCAGGTAGAATGATTATTTCAGAGGCTGAGACCAACACAAGATAATACAGTTATGTTAATGTACCTTCACACTGATAAGACCTCACAAAATCTCAAGGAAAGCATGACAAACTCACTGACAGTTTGAAGAAATGACTCTGACAAAGAAGGGAGTTGTCAGGTCTACGGAGAATGGTTTTTTTCTCTGTGAAAGGCTATGACAACCGTGAGGAATGAGAAGAAGGGATGAGCACAGCAAATACACGGCTATTACTTGGAAGACAAACAAACAGTCCTGGCAATACTGCAGTTAGAGAGAGCATAGCTTTCAAAATATTTGTATTTCAACTTCTGGAAGTTTAACAGCAACAGTAATATTGGAATGAGGAAATACGTGAGGTATGTTTTATAATTTCCCTCACCAAATAAGTCAGTCTCAGAAGATGACTTTTTTATTAAAAACAAAATTGAAGAACAGCAGCACACAGGCTTGGCCTTTACACAAAGAGAAAGGGTAAATCATAGCCACACAGGGGCATACTGTATGTACCAGTCAGCCAAAGAACCTGACAGGTTAGACAGCCACCAAATTTCCCAATAAACAAATCTTAACATCTCAAGAATATCTGAAGCCCACTCCAAAACTGTGATTTACCTCTGGGATTTACCCACAGTTTCTCAAAGGGTAGGATGTGCACACAGAGGGACCTGGCTCCATCCAAAGAAAGGTGTGTTGCTAGAAAGCATTGCAAGCACACACTTTCAGGAAGAAAGGGCTCCCTAAGGAGTCGAGACTGCTCCGTAGCCGGGGAGACAGAGTGCACACGGACACATGCATTCATATATAGAGCAGAATGCAGGCAGTGAGGCATGAAGGCAATGCAGGCTCTCACTGAATCCTGTAGACTGACTGAGAAGCCAAAGATGAGGGAGAAACAACACTATACTGGTAACATTTATGTGCTACTGGGAGAAAAAGAGAGAGAGAATAATTTGGCTGTTGCAAGAAAAGTAGATGTTGACAAGAAAAAACGGCTTCATCTCATGGGATGCCCTAAAATTTACTTATTTTTTAATTAAAAATGACATCTACAGATTTTTAAACCATCTGTGCCAAAACAAATACATACATAATTATTGCTTTCTCTGCAGACATCAATACATCTATAAAAGGATTAAAATATACAGAAACCAGAATATCTCGCTATCCCCATTTTTTTTATATGCAAAATAAACTAAATTTTCATGAGGTTGTAGTCCTAAAATGCAGTTGGATTTCCGGGCTGCCGGCACATACTCTGGGGTCATGTTGAGTTTCTCATCCACCAACGCTCCCAAGTCTTCCTTCTCACGGTTGCTTTCAATCCATTCTCTGCCCAGCCTGTACTTGTCCTTCAGATTGCCCTGACACAGGTGCAGCACCTTGCACTCGGCTGCGTTGAACTTCATGAGATTCTCACAGACCCCCTCTCAAACCTGTTAAGGTCCCTCTGGATCCCTTCCCTCCGGCGTGACAGCACCACACAGCTCGGTGTTGTTGGCAAACGTGCCGAGGGTGCGCTCGATCCCTGTCACTGGCAAAGGTGTCCAACAGCCCCGGCCCCAGACCGACCCCTGAGGAACCCCAGCCCTCACCGCTCTCCTCCTGGACACTGAGCCATTGATCACAGCTCTTGAGTGCATCCAGCCATTATTATCCATCCATTTGTTACCCACTGAGTAGTCAAATCCATGCCTCTCCAGTTTAGAGACAAGGAGGTGATGCAGGACAGTGTCAAAGGCTTTGCACAAATCTATCTAAAGTTGCTCTTTCCGTATTCCACCACTGCTGTAGCCCTGTTGTAGAAGGCCACCAAGTTTGTGAGGAATGATTTGCCCTTAGTGAAGTCATGTGGCTGTCACCAATCACCTCCTTATTGTCCATGTACCTTTGCATAGTTTCCAGGAGGATCTGCTCCATGATCTTGCCAGACACTGAGGTGCAACTGACTGGCCTGTAGCTCCCCAGGTCTTCCTTTTTTTCCCATTTTTAGAAAAGGGGCTTATGTTTTGTGGAAACTTCATTGAAGTGGAAACTTCATTGACTGTCATGACTTCTCAAATAAGATGGATAGTGGCCTAGCCACCTCCTTGGACAGTTCCCTTGGAGTCCATGGATGCATCTTATTAGGTCCCATTAACTTGTGCACATTCAGGTTCCTCAGACAATATTGAACCTGACCTCCTACAGCGGGTGGTTCTTCATTCTCCCAATTCCTTCTGGGACTTGAAGCCTTCTGCATCTTGGGTGCTGTGGCTGGAGCATTTGCCACCAAAGATTGAGGCAAAAAAATTGTTATGTACCTTGTCCTTCTTCACATGCAGATAATCAGGTCTCCCACTTCCTTCTGGAGAGGGCCCACATTTTCCCTGGTCTTTCTTCTATCGCGAACATATCCACAGAAGCTTTCCTTGTTACCCTTGACATCCCTGGCCAGACTTAATTCTTTCAGGGCTTTAGCTTTCTTAACCTGATCCCTGGCTGCTCAGGCAATCCCTCTGTATTCCTCCCAGGCTACCCATCCTTGCTTCCACCTGCTGTAGGCTTCCTTTTTGTGTTTGAGTTCGTCCAGGAGCTCTTTGTTCATCCATAGATGCCTCCTAGTGTTTTTACCTGATTTTCTCTTTGTTAGGATGCCTCACTCCTGAGCTTGGAGGAGATAATTCTTGAATATTAATCACCTTTCTCAGGCTTCTCTTCCCTCTAGGGCTACATCCCATGGCACTCTATCAAGCAAATCCCTGAATAGGCCAAAATCTGCTCTGCTGAAGTCCAGGGTATTGAGCTAGCTGTGCACCCTAATCACCACCATGAGGATCTCAAACTCCACCACCTCACAGTCACTGCAGCCCAGGCTGCCCTGGAGCTTCACATTCCCCACCAGATCCTACTTGTTGGTGAGAACAAGGTCCAGCATAGAACCTGTCCTTGCTGGCTCCTCTATGACTTGGAGGAGTTGCCATCAATGCATTCCAGCAATCTCCTGGATTGCTTATGCTCTGTTGCGTTGTCCTTCCAACAGATATCAGGGTGGATGAAGTCCCCCATGAACATCAGGACTTCTGAATGTGAGAATGCCCATGGAGGACCTCATGTGCTTCCTGGCCTGGCAGTGGTAGCAGACCCCACTAATGTCACCTCTCCCTGCCCTCCCTTTACTCCTGACCCACAGGCTCTCGGTTGGCTCCTCTTTCCCCCCAGACTTTGCTCCGTGCACTCCAGCTGGTCACTGGCAGAGAGGGTAACACCCTCCCCTCATCTCTCCTGCCTGTCCTTCCTAAAGAGCTGTGTCCTTCCATTCCAACACTCCAGTCACAGGAGCCATCCCAGGACATAAATCACAGCCCCGCAGGTGTGCACATGTCCCTAATTCCTCTTGTTTATCCCCCTGCGCTGTGTGCACTTGCACAGGGGCAGTGAAGTCGGGTCCCCAATGCAACTCACTGGCTGGAGTTATGCTGCAAGTTGTTTATTTAACCTGTCAGAACACAAACCTTTAAAGAGATGGAAAGAAGTCTCTCCTACTTTATCAGTTGGAGATTTCAGCTCTTATGAATAATTGATGCTCCATGTATCAAACACTGAAAATAGAAACATTAAATGCCTGCCTGATATGTTAGACCAATGACCCAACGCAGTGAAATGGGCTGTCACAGCCCATTATTGGGAATCAAACACTGCTCTTTTCCCACCCAAGCAGCGTGATGAAGATTTTGGGCTCTTTTTTTTTTTTAATTTTTACATCTATTCTTTCAGATTAATGTCCCATGTTAAAACAACAAACTGAAGATGTTGATGAGTTTTTCTACGTTAAATGTGCATCCTGTTACTTAGCATGTTTGTCCTTAGAAATTCATCCTCGTTATTGCTTGTGACCAGTACATTTGGTCATTATCTCATTAAAAGTAACCAGTGATCTAGATAAGAGGAAAAAAAATATATACATAATTTACAGCAATATTTCTAATCTTCTGTTATACCAGAGGGTAAAAAAGTTAATTCATGTTAGAATTTGTCTAGGTACAAGCTGAAGATGTGTACTTGTGTGGAAATCCTGGCTTGGAGTACTTGCTGCCCTCAACCTCAGATTACTCTGGATATATGATAAAAAGTAGTAGTGTGGATGAGAGAAGAATTCTACCCACCAGAGATAATACCTTTTGAAAGCAAAACTGAGCCTAAAAATACCGATGGAATAAATGTAGGAGAGATCAGCCTTCCTAGGCCATGCCCTGGGGTTCAAAGACCCAATACTTCCCACAGAGCCAAGACCCAAGACCTGCAGCCCTGCTTCAGCTGGTCACCACCTATAGATTCTGTTTTGTACAATTTACTGAACTGCCTATTTCTGCCTTAGCAGAGTGGGTTGGGGTTTTTTAGTTTGTTAGGTTGGGTTTTTTTTAACATGATCACTACACCCAACATCCTTCTTTGCTAATTTATTACCATCTCCAAGGGATATTCTGCTATAGCCAGAGCCTGCTTTACAATTGCTACCAAAAATCTGACATAAAATGTGAGATTACCTTCTTACCATCTCTAAATGGCTTCCTTTCACTTGAAATTTCATAAGCTATTTTAGGAATATTGTGGTTATTTGCTTTCTAACACTGCTGCATAGGCATTTAGATCCATTTCATGTTCTTTTCTGCTTTCTAATTTTGCTGCCTGGAGCATATATACTAATGTATGCATGTTCCCTATCAGAACAGGAGAAAAATTGGTCATTCTGCCAAAGCTCTACCAGCAATGCCCAAATCAGTTGGGATCCTGTAAAGGATCAAATTGACATAATTGCTTCAGGTTCACCATCTCATAAAATAAAAAATCTGTACCTGTTCTTGAACCAATATTTCTGTCAAATTGAAAACTAGAGCACTGAAGATTTTACGTTAATGACCCGTTCTCCCAATTTCCTTCCCTTAACCATTACATAACAGTGCTTTAGGTCCCTTTGGGGGGGGGGGGGGGGGGGGGGGGGGGGGTTGGTTTGTTTGATTGGTTTATTTTTTACAAAATTTTGGCCTATGTCTTTTGTCTCTTGACAGTACCTGCAAGATATATTTATTACAAAGGAATAACATTGCAATCTCACTGATGGAAGTGGGCTGGAGAAGATGTCAGTATTCTTCTCTGAAGGAGTGCACCTTTGTGCAGAGTTTATAATTATCTCATCTATTTTATATCATTTGACAATGGTGAACATAACTGCTTTCTCCCATACACATTCATACTACCCATGTTTAATCTAAAGCCTCAAACCTTTAAAGACTCAGGCTTTCCTACTATTTTTCATGTTTTTGTCACTTTGCTATTAGGTTATTACAACAAATCCTACATGGGCAAACACCATTAAAACTTTGTGAAGCAAAGATTTTATACAGAGACTCTGCTTGGTTCCTAGGACTACCTTGGCAGAAATGTGTGGTACAAAATACCTTGATGAAGAAGTACGTGAATATGTATAATCTGCAATCTGCATTGCCTGCTTATTCACTTCCTGGTGAAATGTAAGATTTTGGACTTCATGCATATTTTAAAGTTTGCATATTTTAAGAACATTACGTACTTGAAGGGAGTTTCTCTTGCACTCATGATAATTCATTCTCAGCTATTCAGATCTAAAATAGATAATTTTGTTAGCTTTCAGATTACGAGGCAAAGCAAATTTTCCACACTTGGTTTCAGAGACAGGCTGAGAGATGTTCCTCAGAAAGCACAGTGACTATAACGGAAAATTTTTCTTTAAAGCCCAAACCCTAAGTGTTACTGCTTGAATATAATGAGAAGAATGGTATTGAGACTGTTCCAGAAAGAAAAATTGGAAAAAAAAGCCCAACGAAACAAAATAAATATATGCATCTAACTAGAAAAGTCATGACCAAAAAGAGAAGCTCTTAAGGAATATTCTGTCCTCACTCCTACTACATAAGAGTAGCTTGTGGATGATACTGATGGCAGGATAATGCTTCCTTGAATCCAGCATGCTGACTAATGAAACACCTAACAGTCCACAGAGAGAGCCTATCACCCATTTCCCAGTCAGATGTCCCACTGATTAAACTACAAATAACATACTTCCCACCCTTAGACAAACTGTCCATTGTCTGGCAACCAACAAAACCAATTAGTGAAATGACAAAATGAACAAGTCCCAGTGTCCTCCCACCAGCTAGGAACACATCTACTGAAGTCACTTAACTTGGTGGCTGACGCCTTCCCCAAGCTCAGATCCCACAGATCTGAGTGTGGGTTCTGAGAACAGGTCTGGGATACTTTTGGGTTTTGTTTTTCTGTTTCTAGTTAATGCCTGTACTCTTAGGCTGCAGACCTGGCAACACCAGCAACAAAAGCCTTGGCTACAAAAAACTAGTGTAGAGATCTGAGAGCCTGAGTCAAAGGTAGAAGAGAGATGAGGGAAGAGAAAAGACAAAATCCAAAATATTTCACTGTTCCCATTTACGTGCAACGCTAAATTACTGCAAGCAGCTGTTGGGGATTACAGTGAAGCTGCTGGCCAAAGCACCCTTCATGATTTGGCCTTTACAGTTCTCAGGAGCAAGTGAATGAAGCACAGCTGGTGCTGGCAGCTGCACTCACTTCAACACAGGCTTTGGACACCATGGCAATACCTGCTCTTGTCTACTCTTGTGAACGTGTAGGACAGCATGAGTCCCAGGAGAAGGTGAGGTACAGATTCAACTTGAATAATACAAGTATCTACCTCCCTTTCCGACAGTCAAAACCACTATCCACATCCGCAAGACCACCGATGATGCCCTAACTATAGTGACCCCAGGTGTGATTCAGGTTGACCTTCATGAATGTCTGTGTGAGCCGTGGAAGAGCATAGAGAAATCCACCAAAGAATGACTGGTGACAGTGACAACTAAGTGACTCCACAAATCTTCACAGGCTCGACCGTGAGTTAGCTGCATGCTGGCCTGTTGACATTGCTTCAGCAGCAATGCAATCAGGTGCTGCTGAAGACATGTGAGATCTGCCAGAGCAACTGAAGGACTGCAAATAAAAATCCATCAACAATGAGCTCCTGTGACTTACAATATAATAAATTATTGTTCCCTCTATTGATAAAGAATGACACAAAGGAGCACCCACATTGACGTATCATCCTGTCAACAATGAACTGAGGATCTTACAAATGGCACCCCCAAAATTGACAGCTGGCTGTTGTTTTCCCCTGAACGGGGCAGGTAAAGAATGGTGGCAACTGGGGGTAGCTACTTTCCAAGTGACTAGGCAGGACCTAGACCCATTGCCTTGTGATGGCTAGCAACTGAACAAAGGGCAAACAGAGCACAGGCCTCATCCCCATGTTCACACCATCCTGATCCTGAAATTCCGCCTCGAATGGCTAGCTCTCAGTTTCCAAACATGGTACCCCATTGTCAGTCTCTCTCTCCTCACAAATGTAGGCATGCAGAACACGTTGCAACTCACAGCACAATATGTTGCACAGCCCAGTTTCTGTCTTGTACTCAGTCATGATACAACTGTGCTGGCATATATATGATCATGATCAAACAGACCCAAGCTGCTGCATGGGACTGTCCCAATGCCAAGAGGCAAACAGCAACTAATGTAGTGCATATATGGTACACTGCCTTCGTTAAGCATCATTTTCCAGGTGTACACTCATATCAAACTGTTTTTCTCTTCCACAATAATAACTCAGAACATCCCCAGAACATTCCAGGACTATACCCCAGACTACAGAGAATGAACAGAGAGATCAGATGCCTAACTCGGTGTGGAGATTTTTGTGCCCCAAAGGTAAAATTTGTATCTAATGATGACAAATATTGCAAATTGAGCCCCTTTATGTATCTTGTCTTTATTCTTAAATGGCTTCTTACCTGTGCCCCAATTATAGAATCTTTGAGGCCAAATAGCTCATTTTTTCAAGAGAGTGGAGAGGCCAAAGAGATCCCACAGCTGAACAGGCCTTATGGACAGATTAATACGACATGTCTTTTCTGTCCTGAGTGAATCGACTCATGCAAGTGAGCTGAGGAATGGCAAAGGAAGCTGCAGACACCAATTTATTTCAGTACCTTCTGTTGTGTGAATTTGAAACAGAGATTACTGGCAGCATCTGAACAACATTCCCTGAGAAAAGGGGGGATCAAAGTACATAGATACAAAGATCTACCTTCTATAATTTCTTTTCTTGATACTGCAGTAGCATCAAAAGCACTCTACAATGTAAAACTAAATCCCATTATGTCTTTCAGCTCCATTACTTGTGGATCACATTCAGAACTGTCTAGTAAAGGCAAGTAGTGGATTTTTCAGCACTTCTTCATTTCGCTCAATAGTTTGGGCAGCACTTGAAAAGCTGCATCTGTTGTAAGTAAACTTCGGCATCACGGTCACTTTCACGCCCATTTTGTTCTTTCCCTGGCTAGGGATGCCTGAGAACATTGTCCTGACTTCCTTCAGTAACTATCTGTGAGATTCCTATCAGGCGCCAACTTTCCATGACCCTTGATAGCAACACTCTCCAACAGGCTGATTAGTCATCAGGCAATGAAACAATTCTTGGCATAAAATAATGGTCTTCCAATAGAGGGCTTTAAAAAAAAAAAACAAACAAAAACCAAAACCAAAACCAAACAAAACCTACTATGCTTCCATTTTGGATTCCATAGCAAAATTACATAAAATAATGACACCGTTACCTGAAATACAGCTAAAACCAACCATAGCAAATGTCATGGGTCATGACCCAAAGACCCTTTCCCTCTAGACCCACCCAAGAATTCCAACACACACATTTTCACATTGTCTATTTACACTTACCTACCTGAGAAGATGATCCAAGATTTGGGTACTGAACAGGAATATACAAAGCCAGAATAAAGGCAGACTAGCAGACGCAGAAGATCTGGAATCTTGCTCAGACTCTCTGCTTTGGGAAGTGGCAGAAATGCTTTAATCTGTGTCTGACAAAGTGCTACTTGTCCTGACAGTCTTCCCCCAACCTACACTGCCTTTCAAGAAATTCTATTTCTTTTAGAGCAGGTAAACAGAAAATGTCCAGACTGCATTAAAAAGGGAAAACAAAAAACTAAGGGATGAGCCTGCCTGACTGGGTACATAGCAGACTAGCAACCCACACCTCTGAAAAAAAAAAAATGCCCTACTTTCCAGGCTATGCCATATTCCAAGGGCAAGCACTAAAAATTCTTCTCTTGAAGCCAAGACAATGTGCAAACAAGCATGCTAAAAATCGGACTGGCCTAGTGATCTGGATATTCGAGTGTCCACAAAGATAGGCTAGAGTTTCTTCTTTAACTTACTGGAACATGCATGCTTTACATTAAACCCTCAGCAGAAAAAAAAACCAATCCATTTTTGTAAATTAAAGTGGAATTTTCTAACATTTCTGCCTTGCTTTCTCAAAAAAAGAAAAAATACCCCCAAAAAACCCCAAAACCCACACAGACTGCCTTAGGAAGTTTCTGAAATTAAAGGACACTCAATTCGTAAACCAATATAAATATTACTTTTCACTTACATTCCCAGCATTCACATTAGGTTACCACAAGAGAAGATGAGGAGTTTAAAATTTGGGCAAGAAAAAAATTAATTCTACTTTTTGTCCTTTTTTTTTGTTTTTTAAAAAAACCCATAAAGTTACAAAAAAAGGCAACTTTATTTTTTTTTTAAAAAGACAGTGGCTTAAGACTAAAAATCTATTCACCTTTTATAGGCTGAGTCAATACATGACCTTTAGGTTAAGTGTGACCAGAAGAGCACATGATTTAATGTAGGATTCTGTAACAGTCATATGGCAGGAGCCCATATGAACACAAGAAGTGTCTTTTGTATAAACAATTTGGTAAATGACAGTGTGAGTTAGGAATATCAAGTACTGCAATCTCTTTGGTGTCCAGACCATTCTGCATTTCCTTCCCGTAAGGCTGGGCAGGTGCCTCTCTGCTCGGGTTAAGGACTGGCTCGTGGGGATGTAGCTCTCCAAGGCCATCCCCAGCATGTCCCACTCCCTACAAAGGCCGATCCCATTCGGGGCAGCTGCTGGCCAGGCAAACAGCTTTGCCTTTTCCTGAGGCTCATGCAGAATTTCCATCTGCGGTGTGCCCTGTGTCTCTGCCCCCCACTCCCCAGAGGGTTCATGCCCTTTTGGGGACAGGCTCTTCTTTCCACTAGAGCACAAAGCCATGGTTGCCAACGATCTTACCAGCACTCTTCTGTGGGAAAACCAGGAAGAAGTCAAGCTGGCCCAGGACAATAATAATTGTCTACACAGGACAAGGGCAAAATTCTCTAAAGCTTTCTCAGGTTTATTACACTTTGAAGGGCAGTCTTTGTAGCCCAACCAAACCATACAGGTCTCTTCTGTTTACGAGGGCTTTGCTGATTGCTCATGTATTCCTGCACTTCTCAGTCAAAGATAAACCCATTATTTTCTACATTTGGCCAGAAAAAAATGATGCATCAGATAAAAATTTCTTAAATTCTAGCATCAGCTGGGCCCTGGCCTCTAAGATATAGAAGTTTTTTCAAGTATTGTAGGCAAACAATGCTACCTGAGCCCTTCACAACCCTTCACACACATACTGCTACTGCTGCAAGCTGGGAATGGCAAATATTCCATTTCACCAAGTTACAGGCACCAGTGCAAACTACTCAAAGGTGCACAGCAAGTCTGTGACACACATGAAGATTTAACCTAATTTGTCTTAACTCTCAGAGCCCTATTTTTAATTTGTGGATCATTCTTCTTCCTTAAAGGATAGTTATCAAGGGATGAGATTAGAATAGACCAAACCTCGGTCTTCAGTCCAAATTCCTTTGTCTTGCAGATTTCATCCAGACCCACAGAATATTAAAATAAAATTTTTTCCCACAATTTTTAAGTCTCTTTTATGACTGGTAGGATATGGGAAGTGACCCTCAGTTGCTATACTGCACCATATATAATCAATTTAAGATGTTTTTATCACTAATTTGATGTACTACAAGAGCTTCATCAGGCCAGTCTGTTAAAAAGAGACATGTATGTATTTTCCAAAGCATTTCGTTTCATAGGCACCCCAGGTGTTCCTGTATTAACCTTAAAATTTCTGGAAGTATTGTAGCTGAACACTACCCAGTTTTACAGACATGCCAATAATTCTGATTAACATGCCTCTTTCATTTGTTTCACACCTCCAGCGCAAAATTCTCCTTTTTGCTTTTGAAACAAGAAGTTACTTAGAAATCAAACTACTTCCATAAAATATGTAGGAGCTAAAAAATAGAAAACAGCAGTCAAATGAAAGTAATACCTGTTATCTTTGATATCAAAACTACTGATCACCAAAAATACTTTTTTAAAACTGAGAACTGTGATTAAACTTTCTTTCGATACAAACAGGGAAAAAAAGTGACAGTTTTGTATCCAGTGCCAAATTTCACCTCACATTCTCACTGGAATTTGTGAAACTTTCCAACTACAGACTACAAAACTTCAATCTTCTTTCCACTCCCTTAGGCACAATCAGTTATACGCATCTGATCCTCACTCTAGGAACACAGAACCCCATGTCAAACAATAACTACACCAGGAGAAGTTACCCTTAGAAAAAATTGCAGCTGTTCAATCTCTAATACACAATTTGTGCAAGAAAGGCATGAGGCTAGTTTCAGGGGAAAAAAAAATTCTACCTCATATGTACTGCATTAAAAGCTCTTGTTAAGACGAAAGCTAAATTCATCCCTTCATCTGAAAAAAAAAAAAAAAAAAAAAAAAAAAAGGTAGCTCTACAGCTCTATAAACTGTTCTGTCCTGGAATGCAGAACACAAGTTAAACAATGTCAGCTCCTAGCCAGAAGTAAGTATAAAGTAGGGTTTCCGGAACAAATGCGTACATCTTATTGGCTCTGCCTTTACATTTTTAAAACAGCACGTGTTTATATTCTGACCTTTGTACGTTTTCCAAATGAAAACAATCCAAAAACATCTAAGTAATACTTTTCAGCAATAACCAGGCTCCTGTTACTTTCCGAGTGTCAGTCACAGTCGGGTAACTGCTCCAAGTGTCACAGCAATTACATTTCTGTTCTTGATATTTAGGAAGAAAGAGTGCTGTTCCACAGAACCTGGTCTGTCAATTTTAAATTGGTTTCAGCACAAGCCATTCAAACACAGGAAACAAGTAAGGGCAATTTCATTTTGCAAGTGATACACAAATTCCTTAACAAAAGGAAAAACCGAACTTGCTCTACAATTTTCAATTGAATTTAACAATGAGAAAAGCCTCAAAGGAAAGAAGTTTCTAGTAATTTGTGAAAAATAGAAGCTGATACCAAACTAGTACCTACCATGAAGGACAGGTCACATAGATTCAGTCTTGGCCTGCCAGCTGATCAGTACTAGACACTCTCAACATCAGTATTAGATGGCTCTGAACCAGACACTCAGGTGCTTCCTCCACCTGAACACTGCAGTGCACCTTCAGAATCCACTTCTTCCTGAATCAGACTCAGCGTTGCAAGGGTACAGCACACACTCCATGCCATATACCCACTGCCCCTTTCAGGCCATTTGGGTTGGTTTGTTTTCACCCCAACTGTACTGAACCCACACCAATCAACCAGAAAGCTGGAATAAATTCACACTATGATTTAAAGAAACAAAGAAGATGTGCCAGTTTGTATGTTCAGAGCTGCATAGTCAGTTTTATTAGTTTGTCACAAGCAACTGTGTAATAACTTCAGCAAATTAAACATCAAAACATTAAAACATTTTAAAAAATTCAGTGAAAAGGACATTGCAACAGATGGCAAAGGTGAGACATCAGATTGCAACGTACTGACCACAACCACAAATGATAACTGCTTTCTCAGAAGCTAAACACATCTTAGCAAGCACAGAAAACTCTAGGCTCATAAAAAGAACAAAAATAATTTTGCTTCAAGGTTGAATTTCCCCATGGCAGTGGAATGATGCCCTGCTTGTGCCCATGCCAATGGAGGCCTCTAGCAGTGCCTGCTGGGACAGATCCCTCCTGAGGAGTGGGACCACAGGCCAGCTTCCAGAAAAGGGACCTTGGGTCTGGCACCTCCAAGCTAGAAGAGACAATACATCACCTGCTTTATTAGTGAGAAGCACTAACATACTCCTTAACCCGTAGGATTTAAGGATGTCTTTCTGAAGCTCATTTACATGTTTAGTTTTGATTTTGTCAAGGATCCAGATGTTATAGTGGAAGAATTCTTCCAGAGTTAGACATAAACACATTTTTCTAACAGGAAAAAGCATATTTCAGTAAGCCCCAATGAGGTACAGGCTGACACCAAGATGACTACAGTGATCTGGATCCAAGAGTACTTGCCTCCTGTTCTGAAAGGCCTATACACGCACCTGACATCAGCTCAGTCCCAGATGGTCTTATGTTATCTGGTGTTACAGCCACGAAGACAGTGAGTGCCATGCTAGAATTGTACATATCAACCTGACTCCTTTTGACTGAGAAGGGTGATCACACACATTTCTGTGATTTATCTCCCATTACTGTAAAACAGAACTGCAAATAATGCTTTCTCTCAAAACAAGGGAAATGGATCTTAGCCCATGATTGAGCTTCTGGATAAAGAGCAGGTCAACCAACCTTCTTAATTTCACATACTGTAAAAACAAAAAAGCAAAAGAAGAAGAACAAAACACTTGATACCCTCTTAACAGCAATAAAAGGTGAATAACAGGAATTGTTCTTACTGTCTTTTACTGTCTCCTACTATCATTTGCTTCTTTTTGTTGTTTGTCGGTTTTTTGGGGTTTGTTTTTTTTATTCCAATGCATGAGAAAGATCTTTCATCCAAAAAAAAGGTTGAGATGGAAGAAGTAGGTTGCAACAAATTGCTGTACTTTTGTGCTCCATGTAACCTTCCCAGGAAAACTCTCTTTGGTGGAAATGGATCAATGACATCCAATTTTGGCAGTAGCAAGAAACTCAGGCCATTTTAGCAGTATTTACAGAAGTTCTTGTTGAGAAACTCCTTGAATTCCCAAAAACAAAGTCAGAGAAGAGGACAAACACCTACATATTTGCATGGAAAGCATAACTTTCTCTCACAAGCTCAAACTGTTCTTTGATTAGGTTTCCCAAGATCCCAAGATTTCCCAGTCTCCTTATACCTCCCAAATGCTGCACCTATGCTTAATGAAATAATTTGAAGGATGGACTTGAAGAAAGTATGACACTGTTCTTCTTCTTTTTGCAATTTTTTTTGAGGCCATAAACTGAAATAATTACAGATGAGCCATGTTCATATGACAATATATTCCAGATAGACAGCAAACTAGGGTGCACTTAAATCAGTGACTCCATTTCATTCCTGATACTAAGAAGGCAAAGCCAGAAGAACAAATTACTTCTTTTTGCAAGGTGGATAATGGAAATGAATCTACATCTACTCCCACCTCAACTGCCAGCAGCAGCTACATTCCAATAGAAGGGGAAAACTGACAGCTTAGCAAGGGAGACATGCAGAAAAATACTGCAGAAAAATTTTTTAACAAGAATTGATGTTAGTAGTATCTAAGAATATATAACCACCTATCTTCTTTTAAACCAATTTTTTATATGTGCATTAGGCATTAAACAGTATTTCCTGTAGGCTGAAGCAACAGGAAGGAAGGCAGGCTGTTAACTTTGTATTTAAATTACCTCACAGATGCTTAAATATTGTAGTGGTGAAGGCTAGATCAAAGTTTCTCATGTTTAGACTACCTATTAAAAACCAGTAGAGAGGGATAAATTATCAGCAAAAAGATGGCTTTTAGAGAAAGATGCCTGAATGTTACACAAAGGTATTGAACAAAATGGCTGGAAAGAAAAAGCACTATGCATTCAAAATGGGAAAATAAAAACCCCCAAAATAGAACTAAAGATAAAATGATGACTGAGTCTTGCACTAAAGATGAATCACATGATGAAACAAATCGATAAAGCTACCGGGTCCTAACTTCTCAATTTCAGTAGAAATTAGGCATAACTGGGGACAAAAATTAAACCTCTCCCTCTAATGTTTAATAGTATCAATTATTAAGAATATACAATTTTCAAAACTCATTCATGATGAAAAAATGGGTTTATTACAATAGTAGAAAACATTATGTTTGAAGCCTGAATAAAACTTTAATACATGTCTATAGCACATATCGTAATTGTTTCTGACTGCAAGTCTGATGAGTATCACAAGCAACGTTTTGGAAGATAACAAGATATCTCAGGACAATTCCAGCCCTCTATTAGATAAAGGTTTTGTCATATTAACCATTGTTAATACAGGAGGAATACTTAAACATATCTACCAGCTTTGAGACATTCATTTCCAAGATGTTAAATAGCACAATTTCTTGATCAACACTTATTTCAAGGACTTGTGGTATTAGTCTACATTTTTTAGCAAGGCAATTACTGGCCCAGAGATGGAGTTCTTCAGCATCAATGAAAAGTGTGACAACTTCAGACAGAGGGTCTAAAAGGGAACAATTTTGGTGGCAAAAATAATGGGAAAGAAATTAGAAGGATCAGATCAGTGCAGCAACAATATATATTCATGTGCAAGGTCATCCAAAAAAAGGCCATAGCAAAGCTGTCCTGGACAGCTTGAGTTCAAGTTAACCCACATCCTGCAACACTTACAAATGCCTTATAAGTGATGGCAATGAATTTTGGTTTTCACACCAGCATTACAAACTATCATTAAAATCAGGATGGGAAAACCCACCAAGCCTTTCAGGCTGTGTTCTTGGGCAGGCAAGTCTGCATGCTTACACTGGTTGCACCTTGTATTCATCCCAACACTGAGAATTCAGTCCATCTTTCATTTACAGTCTACACTGAGGCTTTGCAAGGAATGTTTTCTTTCCAGTGTTGGGCAAGGATTTCTTTTCCTCCTATCTGGTATGCTTTACAATGGCCATGTCTGCTAAAAAGTTATAATATGAAAACACTACTACTAATTATAAAAACATGTTTGACATCTGCACCATAGGGATTCAGAAGGGATTGATGATGTTATAAAAATCTTTATACGAGCGGGATGGTATCTGGAACAACTGAGCAGGAAAGATCGTGTTACGTCTCCTTTCAAAATTTATTTTATACAGCAATTTTCTAGACCCTCCATTAAGGAGGCCTTCATAATATTTACTAATTGTCCCTTTTAGCCCAGCTTTACAAAAACCACTTCAGTCATATAACTGGAACAGTATGTGTAAGAAAGCTGTTCTCATTATCAGCCTTTACCTGCTCAAGCTCTCAGCTTCAAGTTCTTGCTCCAATGATTTTTTTCTTAATCTCATTAAGCAGAGTAATTTAAGAGTCAAACACATAAGTGAAAAACACTTTCTGTTGTTACAGCATGCTTTTTACCACTCTACCTTCCATTATCCAGAGTGTTATAGCACAATAAAGCAAGGCTGACTAAATTAAAATTTGGAATTTTTTTTTCGTTCTATTCTTTCTAATTTCCTTATTTTATTTATGGTCCACAAATTACTCTTCTGAGCAGCAATGCTAAAAGGATGCCATTTATGGAAAGGATGGCAAACTGCCACATGGCTGTTGTACAGTTCATTCTGAGGATACCTTGTACCTACAATCTGCATTTTACTCCCATGCACTTCAGGCACCCTTGCCTGTCTCCACCCCCCTTCATTTCAGACCTCCCAGGTTTTCGTATGACATGGTATCATTTGAAATGCTGAATGAGGCACTGGACATTTGATTAACATCATCTTTTTGATGTAACCCCAAAACCGTATGTCTTCTGGGTTACTTGCTGCATCGATTTAAATCTGGATTCACGTATTACGCTGCCTAGAAACTGCAAATAGAAATTCTGTGTGAGTACTTCTGCTATTTTTATCCCCAAGTGCACAAAAACGAGAAACAGAGCTCCTCAAATTTTTTAATGAAAAACCGAATTGACAAACATGATATTTTTCTACAAGGAAAATGTAATAACACCAGTCAGTTAGGAAAGTAAAAAAAGAAGAGAAAACAAAGCACACTCAAAGCCAAATTTCACCCTCTTCAATGAAGTCTTGTTTAGTACTATGAGTGAAAACTGATCTACAGAGCAAAAAATCTATTCGGTAAAGAAAAAAAAATAAATAAAACCCCAAGTTTGTAATTACTTGTCATGATCAAAACATCCTGTTCAGTTCCATGCAGTAAATGGGTTATCATTCCTACACAGCACATGGAAGGGTTAGCCTAAAAGGGTTCCCTGAAAGGATAAGGGGTTTCAGTATAAAACCCCTATATAAAGCCATCTAGACTCACCGATATCATCATCCAATGTCCCAAAGAAAAGGAAAAAAAAAGTATATTTCCCTTAGAATTCTCATAAGACTACTTTCAAACAATACCATGATTGATGGATGTTTATGGCAATATCTACTCATAGACAAGCTTATTTCTTTTACAGGTTTATCTAGCATGTAGTAGTTCATGTACACATGGACTTCATCTTTTATGCACCCACATCCAAAAAACAACCTACATTATCAAACAGACGATGTGATAAAACTATCATCCCTAGTAAGATCACCTCCTCTTCTTCTAATTTATGTATGTCAAGACCTATGCCAGCAGCAGAGAACACTGAGCCATTTTTAATGGCTCCTTTTCTCAAACTCTTCTCCCTCCTTCATTCACTTGTTAAAAATCTCTCACCTTTTTAAAGTACAGAATTTCTGTATAATTACGCTCGCTCAAAGCTCATAATAGGAGCTCCAACCTGGGGTGGGAATAGTTTCGCTGCAGCATGACTTTCAGGCATTTCCATTAAAATAACAGTCGGTGAAATAACCACTGTGACTTGTACTAAGCATTAAAAGAAGGAACATTTCACCATGTTTGTTACGTACTGTTCAATATTTCGCTTCTCCATCAGCACCCTCTTAGCTGTCTATGAAGATGGCAGCTGTACCCACGTGCCTATTGACTTTCTTGATGATGACTGCTACTGTTATTTTAAAACAGAAAATGTCTGAAAACATTCTGGATTCCCCATAAAAAACTTGAGTTGAAACTTTCACTAAAATACAAGTGTTATGAGGCTCCAGACGTGGTAATATGAGAGATGGCCACGTCAAAACATTTAAAAGATCTCTCAACATCAGGTGACCAAGTTCACATCCATACAATACATTGACCACTGATTTTAGTTAAATTCACATTTATTCTCTTCTGAAATAAATTTATAAGCCAAACAGAATTTTAATAGAAAATTCGGGACATAAACTTGGGAGACCAGGGCTGTATCTGGGTAGAAAAATAAGGGCAGAGAATTTAATGTGCTCTCTCTCCCTCACATGTGCTGCCTATTCTTTCATCTTTCTCCCCTTACTTCAGTTCTGTATCCCCTCCTTCCTCTTGTTTTTACCTTTGTATTTCCCTTACCACACATTGACTCCTTTTCTACCTCTATGTCCTGCCTTCCACCTCGCCTTCTTGTTTCTTTCATCACTGTCCCAACAAATGAAGTTTCCCAATCTAGAGGTCATCTTTGATATCTGAAAACCAGAAGCACAGCAGCAGCCTGTACCTTGATTAATCTGTACCTTGTGACCTAAATGTGTGATTTCCAAACCATATGTTCCAGATTTACAGGAGCAGCTAAGGCCAATAAGTCCGCAGAGATTTGACTGTTTAGGTAGATTTCACACAGACTGAGGGAACTGGACAAAACTAGAGAACATAATGCAATACTTTTGCATAACAGACTTGGGATAAACCATGGGATATGCATACATTAAACCAAGCTTAACTTCTTGACAGATGCACGAAGCACCTCTGTGCAGATTACCAACACTAGGTCATTATGCTGTAGGAGTACATTCTAAAAACACACACTCTCCCAGTGTCCAGAGACAACTCTTTATTCTGTTCACCAAGCAGAGAAATATTTTTTTTTCCATTCACTTAAATGCATAAACAGGAGTAAACACAGGGAACAAAAATAAAAGGTTTCTTTGGGAAACCGAAATGAAGTCAGCAAGTGAAACAATACTCCTAGAGAGTTCCTGAGGAACCAAGTTTTCCTTTGAAACAGACATGATATAAGCAAGAAACCGAGTGTTCCTGTGCAAATGTTAGTAGTGACACTGTTTATAGGTTATAACTCCTAATGCAATCACTACAAACCCATGCCAGTGAAATTTTATGTCTTCCTATACGTACTGAATTAATGCTGTTCTCTTTTTCCAAGCTGAACAGTCAGCCAAAATCACCTCTACATTGTTTCCTTAGTGAAAAAGAAGCTGAAGACAAATTCAAATATTTTTGGTATAGTTCTACTACTTTTCTGTCCGTAGGTCTTTGGAATTTTCTCCTGCTTCTCTTCAACACACAAACTTTAACAAAATATTAGCCAGCAGAGACACCTCCACTCGTGCATGCTTAATTTTGAGAAGGGATGCATAAACACTTTGGAGTGGAGGCTGCTATAATTTCAACTACATTATTAATATAAACATATAAAATGTTATGTCAAAAGTATTCCTTTCATCTACAATCACAAGTAGATGCATGTCTGAGAGGGAACCGTACTCCTTGCTACAAAGGCTACTAAATGGTACATATTACAAGTTCACGTTTCTAGTTGCTTATAATTTTGTCAAACTAAGTTTTTTGATGGCAAATCTCTCAACTTGACTAAAACACCTGTGTCAGATTAAGGAATTAAAAAAAAAACCAAACAAACCACAAACAACTGCCAACTTGCTTGGGTTTACTTTCTAAATTAACTGTTAGCAGAAAGAAAATATTTTAGTTTGCGCCTGTCAAAAATACTGGAAACCATTATTTCAAAAATCTGCATTATTCTGAAGATTTACAGCAAGGACAGAAAGCTTTGTGGTTTTGTGACTGTGTACACTAGTAGAAAAGAGCAGCCAGTACCCAACCCCTGACCAAGGCCTAATGGACCAGCAAGGCACCCAATTCACATAGCTGCAATTCTTTTCCTTCCCAGAATCCGTCTTCTTCCTGAACACCCACCCTGAACAGTTATTTACACACATTATTTACTCTTCACACACGTTATTTTCTGAATGACAGCAGACATAGTCTAGAAAATTGCAAGGAAATATGGCCCAAGGCCTTGCCAAGGAGTGCTCCAACAATGCCGTGCTCACAACGGTCTGCAGCTGGAAACTTGTCTGTTCCAAACTGCATCCACAGTAAGGCTGCTCCAGCCTGGGTCCAATTGGGTTTGTCCTTATACTCATACAAATAATGCTCTCTTTCTTTCTGTATTTCAAAAGAGTGACTGCAGAAATTATTAAAACTTCATTTCTAAGGTTGGCTAAATACATATTAGATGGTAGTGTTTTCAGCCATTACCCATCATACCCCAGATTTTAGTTTGAATATACACATTTATAAGAGATTCACATGCTTTTCTATATGGCCCCTGATTTAATGACCTCCCACTATGAGCTACATGTATTTTTATATTGCTCCCTTGCTCTTACTGACCCCTTCCACTGCTCTAATCTACCCGTTATCTACACGTGATAGACCTACAGGAAAGCAACAAACTAATCAGTGCTTTCTGGTTTTCTTGAATTTCAGGAAGAAAACCATAAAAAAGCTTAACAGAACTGGTGAAGTACCATTTAACACCACAAAGCTGGCACAAATGTAGCTGCGTGCAAAGTTTTTTCTGATGTTCTCGTTTCTACAATTTACCTATTATTTCAAAATTTCAATGAACAATACATCTGTAAAGCACTTCAGACTGAATAAATGACCTAAAATAAAGACATGCCTTTAAAATCGGTATTGTAATGTAGAATATGTATGTTTTGCCTAAACAGTGATCTCATATTATTTAGGCGCAATCAGTGGGTTGAGATCCATACTCGCATTTTCTAGCTCGAGTTTTCAAAGAAGGAACTCAAAGCAACCAACACGCCAACAGAAGCACATGGGGGAGGAGAGGGACAGCTGTAGTATTTTCCTGTTAAAATACACCACTATCTGAGAAAGACACCAAAACAAACGGAAGTAAAAAAAACCAAAAGAAAAAGAAAGTAAACAGAGGCAATGTAGTGCCAAATGACACACACAGCATTGCAGTTTTTGAGTTTAAAGAACAGCAATGTTACCTCTAAAAACTCCTCTACTAACTCATATTAAGGCTAGATGAAATACAAATTTTTAGCTACGGCAAATATTTTAAAACAGCTGTTACAAATTACATGGGCTATTACCCACCAAAATAAGTTGCAAATCAACATGTAAGTGGTAACACCGAAAGAAAAGTATAGTCACTGCAAAAAGAACAAATAATTTACTGAATATTTTCAAATTTTGCAGACACAGTATAATAATATGTGCTTCAGACCTGTTAAAAGTTAGACAAATTTTCTAAAATGGGGCTCATTTTTATGTATACGTCCTATTCAATTTAGTATTTGCTATTAATATTAGTAGGAATTAGTTGTTGTAACTGATTAATGCTAATACACCCATGCAGGACAATTAAATATATTTTTTAAAACAAACAAATCAAGAAGACCTAAAGAACATTGTCAAATTAAACTGTGTGCTCTGAAGGGGATAATCTAAATACTCTGAACATAAAGAATGTCATTTCTGCCAATTCAAAACTCTGATACTGGTACAACAAAGTTCTCCCTCCAGACAAGGTAACTGCTTTTACCTTTATGTGGTTTCTGCATCTGAGGTAATGGACTCAGCAGAGACCCGAATAGAGTTTAATTCAAGGTTCACATATAACTCTTAATCCCAAGTACAGGAGTTTTTTCTTTTTAACACAGCTTATGCCTCATCTCATCATTTCTGAAACAGGATAATGCTCATGTACCTTCCAAAATGCATTTCAAGGACAAAACTAATACTGACAAAGAGTTCAACTGCAGTGCTTGTAGGTATTTAGAAATATTTGGTGGGGAAAAAATAGGTTTGGACCATTTACAATGAGAGCTCAACAATGCTCTGTTTGAATTAATTAAGGAACACTGTCAGTTTGACGTTTCAAGTGTACTGCTTTACCAAAGAAAAGATACCACCACCAGGTCCGACCTCTTTCACAGGGGCTTTCATTTTACATTTGCTCGTCAACTTTTCAAATTTGTTGTCCTCTTTTAAGGATGCAAACAAAACAAATTGGCTATACAGAAGCAGTTTAATCATTCATAAAGGCAAAAGAAAAAATTAAATTTAAAAAATTTGCCCCAAACTTAAGTTCCTAAGAATTGCTACTTCTAGAAACAGAAAGCAAAAGCATAAAAGAAATATGCTTTTATATTGGTATTTAAACCCGTTAAACAAATATTTGAATACAAGCCTTTATGCCTCCAGTTATTAACAAAAGGCTGAGTGGATGCATTGTTATGTTACTTTAGAAGAATATATTCAGGGCAGACATAAAATCTGAACTTAAAATATGCACTCCTGCACAATGCACACATACACAAGCACACTATTAGTAATCATTTACTATGAGTCACTTCTTATTAACTTTCATATGGCTTCGCAAATATTTTCATTTTTTGTTTCTTTTAATTAATAATTATTTGAACTGACAGAAATTACAATCATAATACAATTAAACTCTCAAAATACATTAAGCTTAAAAATGTGGTATTTTAAAGGGGTTTCGTCAAACAAGTAAATCAATTAGTCAAACTAAGAGATTCTAGCATGTCCCTTAATGAGAATATTGACAATAATGGCTTTCTCTCTTCACAATCACAACAAAAAGACTGTCCAAAGAATCTTGATTCAAGGTATATATTAGAAAAGCTTAGAAAGCTTCATAAAGCACCTTGTGAAATTACAGGTATGTAACACATACATACGGATAAATAAAACTACATTTCTGCACTTCCCTCCATACAACATTCCAATTCTCCATTTACCAATGAGATTGTTCAGTGTTATAATAATTCATGTTTGAAAAACCACATCTAGTGTTAGTGGACTAAGACAATATTTTTTTTCTTCCATACTATAACCATTTCAGTTTTCAAAGACAACAAATTTTCAAATTTCTACTAATCTCACATAATCAGCATTACGGTTTAAAAGTGCCACATAAATCTGCAGAACCTGATTGACAGATTCAATTTCTCCTTAAATACACTTAGGGGTATAGCTGCAAAGAACAGATGAAAAGGATGGCGACTGTCTTATGGGGTAACATGAAGCATTTTGAAAACTTACCCAGTCCTTAAATGCCTGATAAAACATTTCCTGATAAAACACACATAACACATCATTTTAGAGACTGCACTGATATTCAACAAGCAAACAACTGCCTTCTGTACTCTGCTAAGTAAATCTACCTCCAGCACGACTCGGAGGAATGACTGCTCTGATGATCTGATGAGTTACGCTTCAACTTCAAGCTATCCTCAAAAAAAAAAAAATAAGATAGAGATGCTTGGACGCTTTCCTCCTCTCCATCTAACCGTATTGACTGACCCTTCAGTCAGCCTGCTCATGACACAAAGGCAAAGCACTACGCACCCTTCAGAGACAGCTCCTACCCGTCCCATAACCCACACCAGCAGATGGATTGACACAGTCTCTAAATAAAGCCTGTCAGTCACACAAAGATAAGGTGTCATTAGCTGCGTGCAGATCGGTGTTACCTTCAAACATAAAGATACTGCATATGTTCTTTGCTGTCACAGCAACACTTGTTCCACAGGCCCTTCTAAATGCAGAACATTTTACCCTGGCTTGCAGGAAGAAATTACGCTTTAAATTGTGCTCTACTTTTTAAAACACATATAAGTACATCTACGTAAAATGCTTAATCAGGTGCGTGAATACAGTAACATACCCATGAGAGATGTTTTCTAAGGTAGACATACCCCCGCACTAATTACAGAATGCAGATTTGCTCTCTCCTGCTCTTCTAAAAAGGAAACATATAGATCTTTGCTAGACTGTTACAGGCTCATACGCTACAAGCGATGCAGCTGCTGATACCTGTATGCCAAACACCCAGCACCGCCGAACAACAGGGGAAAGCCCCGGAGGTTAAAGTTTGCCGCGGGATACGGGAAACCTCCCGCGGGCTCCGCTGTTTGGCGTCAGCGCAGGCGGTCCCTGCCCGCGGTGCCGCCGCTGTCCGTGTCCGCGCACCGAGGCCAGAG
>VZTA01003126.1:0-41757 GCA_013398855.1 Mohoua ochrocephala | reverse complement strand
GGACGGCGGGGCAGGGCAGGGCATCTCTGCCCCCGCACGGGCTACCCTGCCGGGGCACGGCCCCGCCGGGCACCGCGGCCTCCCGCCACCCCGGGGTTCCCGGGGACCCGAGCCTTGAGCGCCTTCTCCCTGCGGGGGCGTCCGGGCATCCGCGCTGGCGACCAGCGGGGATTCCTGATGAGCGGACATGTCCCCGCTCAGGGAAGGACCGCAGTGCATGTAGCATTTTATAGCCGATTACTGCTGTGCTTTTTCACTGCCATGCACCACCTTAAAGCTCTTCTCCCCATCATTCATACGCATAGATGTGCTGTCTATTTATATTCATCTAAATTATTTAGGATGGGAGGGGTGATGTGGTGCTAGCAAGAACATCCTGTTTGTCATCTAGTTGTTTAAGGTCCACGAAAAATTTAGCTGGAGAAAGAAACAATTGTTAAAAAATGGGGGAAGAAGTCCAGTTTAAACACTGCTGAGTGCCAACGCTCAGCATAGACACTCTTCCAAGCCATGCTGCCGAGACTACTTAGCACAGTGGTAAGTGGGTGCTGCTTGTCATCACCAGGAAGCTTAAACGTTTTAAGTAGAGTAAGTAGCAATTATGGGTGCCATGTTTTTCAATGCTTCACTAAACACTTCTTGAAAGTGAGGTCTGTTGAATGCATGAAAACTGCATCCCCCCCGGTTTGTAATCACCTCTGAACGCTGGCCAGCGTTTTGGGGTTCCAGAAAGATCTGTTGGAGTCTTATTTTTATGCTTCAAGCAAATTAACTGCTAAAACGTCTAAGGCTGGGGCAACATGGCTGTTTGATAATTGATTTCATTAAACATTCAGCATTACTCAAATGGCTTTGCAATGAGCTTCATAAGGGCTTAGGGTAAGATAAGCAGTCAAAATCTGAGTTTGTAGTAGCAAGATACTGAAACACCTGACCTCAAAAAAAAAAAAAAGTGACGGCAAAATACAGCAATCTCCATGACACTTTTCACACAGATAGGGATCTCAAAGGCAGTTTTAAATTGGATTAATTTCCAAGTGGAACCCAATTCTCCTTGTGTGTGTATTTTCAAATGGAGCTTGGTTCACAAGTTGGATCTCCAAAGTGTTACAGACCAGGTAAATTAGCAAAGCCAGTAAGCCATGCCTGCGTGGGTGATACTGCTGCCCTGTAGCAGGCGGGAGACACCTCTGCTAGTGGAGCTGTGGAATACCTTCGAGCAACATCTTGTGGCTTCATTTTACTGTGCGGGAAAAGCTTACAGCTAGCCATTAGTATTTAATTGAAGTTAAACTCACTGTTATTTAGCGCTGTCCTGCTGGAGGAACCTCTTCAAGGTCAAGCTAAGTCATCTGGGGGCAGACCGCGAGTTCTCTCCGAGCTGCAGAAGATTGCTCTGTCATCAGGCTCTAAGAACTGCTGCAGTGTCCAGGGGGCTCCCAGCCTTGCCAGTACACCCCCATTTCACGCCATGCCCCAGTTTTGGCACGCCCTGACCCCAGCTGCCTGTTGGAAGCACTGCTGGGGCAGCGTGGAGCCACATACATTAAAATGGCCGAGAATCAAGTGCAGCAGGAGAGCTGACACCTGTACATCACGGACAGCTGCACAGCTTAGTCTCTCTGGAGGGTGGGTTAGCTGGAAATGCCAGATTGGCTCATTCACAAGTTTAGGAGCTTAAAAACCTTCTCACACCACTGAGAGGGTTGATCCGTTTGTGACCAGGCTGAGAGAGACCTAAGCTTTGAGGAAGCCTCCAGGAAGGGAAGGGTTAGTAATTAGTGCCTTCCAGGCACTAGGTGTTCTGTGAGCATACAATATTCCATTTAATGGAGTCTTCCAGGATTAGAAGGGTTGTCATCCCCGAGGTTTTCTCTTAGCCAGACAAGGCAGTCTTTTTTTCTAGGAATTTACTAGCAGCATAGTGTCTTTTGCCATCTAATCAAGGACTCCCCTAGTTTGTCAGAGACTCCCATCCTCCCAAATGTAAAATGAGATCACTTCTCTGAGGACATCTTCAAGAGCCAGCCTTTGATGTTTGTATGCAAGACTGGGATAATTTGAATAAGAGATTCCTAAGTGGCAGAACTCTAAAGAATGCTTCTTTTTAAAAAAAATTTCAAAACAGCCCAAAACGTTTGTGTCTAGTGAAACTTATCCTGAATTTTGTGTATCTCAAAGGATGGCAGCAAACTTTGTAGTTCAAGTTGGTGTCATCTGGTTTCCTTAGATGCTTTCTGTTCCAAAGACCTTGTATTGATATTTAAATTGCTTTTAAATCCTCATAAGGAGGACAGCTGTCAAAAATATGTGTTATGTCTAGCAGAGTGAACAGTTAGATAGAGTATTGGTTCACACCTCTCCGATGAGTTTTATTAGTTGCTACTAATTTTTGTGTGCCATTCTAGTTCAGCTGTAAATATCTTCTTGAAATGAAAGAGAATATACAACCTACAGAAATCCTTCTGTGCTGAAAAAGGATTGGACAGAATATTCCCCTCACAATTCCCAAAGAAATAATCTGAAGACTTTGTTGTCTCCTCTCCTCCTAGCCAACAGATGCACTTTTCTTAACACACTGCTTACCTGCTTTGCATGTCATTCTTGCCCCTTCACCTGGTTTGCAGCAGTGAAAAACGAGGAGATCAGAGCTAACGGGAGAGAAATAGCAAGCACTGTGCCTCCCACAGGACAATTCCAGACAGCACGCTTCAGACAGTGGCTGGGAATACGTTGTCAGAGCTCAGAGAACGAGACCTTTTCTGATCACGTGGAGGACAATGAACAGGGTGCAGAAGGGAAGAGTCAGACTTCCAAGCCTTGACTTTACCAGGGTAAATGCAAATTTAATAAATTTAGTAAACTTTACCTAGCAAAGTCCATCCAACATCCAACAACAAGCCTTTTTTTTTCTGCCAGCTTTCAGTGTTTTGCCTGACAGGAGCATTCTTCTCCAGTCCTTCCAAAGGCATGCTCTCAAACAGCAGACAGTCTCCCGATGAGCCCGGGCTAAGCCCGCAGTGCCGTAGGTGCCCTACAGAGGGGCGGAAGCGCGCCCTTAACATCGGGGGTGTAAGCCAGGGTAAAGCCCTTTCTCCCCTGTGAAAGTAACTTTAGCAAGCACGCCGGTGGAGTACAGGCTTTTAAATCCCGCTCTTTGTTACGTTGTTGGAGGCAAGAGGGACTATTGTTACTGTGTCCTGGGAGCGGCTGCGCAGCTAGCCGAGAAAGAGATCCTGATCTCATCGTCTGTAATAGTCTCCCTCAATTTGGCCACCTAGTAATTCCCAACAGTGGTTCTCCATGGAAAGAGTTTGTATTGTACTGGAGAAACACAGGGCAAAGCCTAGGCCTCTACCTAATGCAGCATGGTAGGAAAAGACTCACGTTTGTGTTTGGGAGATGTTGCTCCCTCTATTTCCTGTGTTTAAAAGATCATTGGTTTGTGTTATCTTAAATCTTTTGCCCAGGCTTTCAAAACTTTAAATGCAGACGCACTTTGTATACTGCATGACCAAAAAGCTGCTGCTCAGAAGGCACCTTCAAATCCCTACATGTTTTATATTTACTTCAAAATCTTTTCAGTTATATGGTAATGTTTTTTCTTGCTGGCTCTTGATCAAGCGATAGCTGGTTTGTAAGTTTAGAACAACCCCAGTTCATAAGAATAATCATGTAGCAATTTCTGATCTTCCAAAATACCTTTAAAATGTTACATGTATTGACTTTCTTTTTTTCCTTCTCAGGTCTTTCTGGCATACTAGGCAAATCTGGCTTACAGAATTTTTTTACTAACTGTTTTTCATGGCAATCATTCAGCCATGAATTTTCCAGCAATAACAAAACTTGCAGTTGTGCAGATCCATAGTTTCACACTTTTCTGTTCTCATTAGAATGGTATGTCACCATTATCGTATTACAAAATCCATTACCAAACCCAAATCTATTTACCAGAAAAATGTTCAGTTCTATAAACAATATAAGAAACTAGTGCCTGTAATGCCTTCATCGAGTTTGAACACATTCCTCATGATTCTTCCTTCAATTTTGAATCTCCTGTTCTCCATCTCATACCCTTTACTCTACCTGTGCTTATTGTTCTGTGGATTCAAACCACTTAACTCCTCCCCTGCCTACTGTAAATCTAGAATGGCAAGAACCAAGTAGCCATTTACATACTCAAGTAAAATTTTTATTTATGCCAATGAGGGTTTTCTCTGAGCAAACAGGAAGGCTAGGTTCAAAACTTGAATAGAAGGAATCCACCTGAAGAAACAGAATAGCAGCAAAGCAGCATAAGTGAAATACCCCCTGCCATTTTCAGTACCAATTCACAATCGGTTTAACTGGATATACAGTTTGAGGAGTTTCCTCCCACAAAATGGCACCTGCTAACCATGGAACAAGTGTTCGTTTCCTCTCCCTTGTATCACCTTTTTGGCACTTGTAGTGCTATGTAGTCAGTGAAATTAAATGCCTGATTAGAGCTGAGATGAATCATCATGCTGTCAGGGAGAAGAGAGCAGAAGTCGTGGCTCAGGAGGAGGAGTATCAGATTATCAGCAATTCAAATTCAAGTTGGCTTACATTGGTCCTCAATCCAAGTCTTCCATCCACCTCATCTACTGAGATAATATGTTCAAAAGAATTGCAGAGTATCCCATATTCTAACCTCAAGTCCCTTGCTTTTGCACTCACCCTAGTCCTTCTTAACCCCAAACTGTATTTTCCAGGGAGTATGAGCTTTGTGACTTATTGCAAACCCTGTTTACAAGTGTTACTATTCAGTAAATGAACAGCTGTTGATTTCCATTGAAATCTTTTGTTTGTAGTCCTTGATATTCAGAAACTACAGGATACTGCCTCTTAGAAAAGTGCTCCTTTTTATGTGCCTCAATTTGGGCTCTCATAATCACCTGTAATTTCAGAAAAATGTGACTAGTGTTTCTAAAGTCAATATAGCGAGTGCTGAATTTGTCATTAAAAGTAATCCTTCTCATTTTGAAAGCAATGAAATAAAATGACAGTGTAGATGTAGTAGACTTCATCTATTTTGAGGATCTTATTTCTTTTGATGCCCTGCTCTTTTTATAAAAATGGCATTATACACTGTCAAGACAACCTGTTAAATGGCTAACAGAGACATCTCTCCAAATAGCTGACAACAGAAAATCATCATCAGATGGAAAAGTTCCCCAGGAATTGACAGTAGGCTGCTTCTGTTCAACACCTCCTGCAATCCCATGGGAGCAAGTATAAATGTTGCTGATGACACAAAACCCACTTGAACAGTGACGTCACCGAGCTCAGGGAAGCATGGAGTGATCTGGATGACTTGTCCATTTAAAGAAAATCTTACTCTACAAGCTCCTTATTAAGCCATTGACTTCAGAAGAAAGAGTGCAAGATGTTTCTACAGAATGGAAGGACTTTATCATGGAAGGGAGCACTTCTAAAAGAGCTTGGGGATCAGAATGGAGAAACAGCTTGCCTCCAATTTCTGCTAAAATTCTGTAGAGAAAGGGGCTAATGAGATTCTTGCTTGTTTCAAGAGAGAGATAGAAAATAGGAACAGGAGATCTTCCCTCTGTCAAGCACTCCTGAGACCAGTAAAAAAAGGTACAGATTTAGTGTTCATATGTTCAAAAGAATACGGAGAAGTAGGAGACGTGCAGAAAAGAGACAGAGAAATTATTCATAAGCTGAAGGAAATGTCTTGAGGTGAAAAGACTGGGAGAGTTCTCAGCCTTTTTCTAAGCACTTGTTACTATGCTCAGTAGAAGAGGCTTCTGTGATCTAAGTGATGAAGGATATCAGTCTATATAGTCTAGTAGCACCTTTACGAAAAGAATAACATCAGTCTTGCTTATCAAAGATGGCTCAACATCTTCTCTTGGAAAGTCAAACTCTTTCATGTCACTAGAGGAACACACAAATATCCCAAAAGATGCAGTAATTCTTAGATCTTTTGAAATATGAAGCACTAGTGAAAAAATCATAATACACATATGCTTTTAAAAACCTACAGTCACTGCCGTGGATGCTTGGGTTTTATTTAAATGAAAAAGAGTGATAGTGAATGGATAGTTTTGCTTCATTTTCCTTGAGGGAGCTGGGGAATCTGATGATTTTTGAAAAATGACCTTTGTCCCTGCAAATCTTCTTCTATTAGTCCTGAGCTTAGGTATTAAATGTTCAGATCATCTACTTTGTGGCAAAAACAGGGAGCAAAGGAGTAGAAATAGCTGTTGGATGGAGAACAACCCTACAACTCCATGCCTTGCATTTCTCATTAACTGCCAGTGTTCCTTAAAAAAAGGTCATTATGAGAATTAACTTCAGTTTCTTGGGAGCTAATTTCCAGAAGGAGGGAGTCAGAGCTGTGGAGTCTGTAGTTCTAATTGATATCTTCTAGGGAAGAGGCAACTTTTTCAGGGAGCATTAACTGTCGGCCTTTTGGTTTGGGTTATTTTTTGGTTTTATGGGTTTGGGTTTTATTTGTGTGGGGGGTTGTTTTGATTTGTCTCTTTTGTTGTTTTGTTTTGTTTTGTTTTGTTTTGTTTTTTTCCCTGATAGATTTAATTGTTACTCATTATATTCTTGAGGAAATTATTAGTTATTCTTGGCAAGAAGAATAAAGCATCTGCACAAGTATTGGTTAAAGAGAGCACGTAAGCACCAGCTGAAATATTTTCTTTGGTTTGAACCCTAATGGGGTGGTAGTGACAATGTTCCTGCAGCCTTTTGTCCTGGTGAAAACTGAGAGTAGCATTAGTGAGTAAAGGCACCACTCTGACCCTGACGTGTTTCTCGGTTTGGGTGTCTCTGCACACCTGCACACGGCTGGGGTTGGGTAGGTAGACACACTGCACTGTATGACAGACACTTCAGTGTCCCAAAGGCATCAGGCAAGGTGGGTTCAGGTATTGCCTAGTCTGTGAGGGAAGACATGTGCCTATAGTTGGAAGGGCTCTATTTGAGAGCAGAACCTTAGTTCAAACTAGCAGACCTTAAAGGACAAATGTGGATGTGCCAGATCTGTGCACTGGAGTGTCAAGTCTCCACTTGTTCTTAGGATGGTTTGTTTATACAAACTTGCGGATGTGCATTTGATTAAAAAATAATCAAAATGTAATGACCTTTACGGATTCTGGAACAGAAAGACTGTTTTTTTATCTCTCTATAAGCGTATGTGTATGCACGTATAAATAAACACACATGCATTTGTCTGTATATGACATTACTGTTTCTATTTTGGCAGAATATAAAGACCCCATCATATAAATCTCTCTATGAATGCAGTGTAAGTATCTTAACTCAGTTGATTTGCAGTGAATTAAGACTGGCTGTTTAATGTAGACTTGTGGATCAACAAAGAAAGTATGTGACTATTTTTTATACTTTTATAAGGAACAGAAATATTTACATTTTTAAAGCACAATTCATAATTGCACCACCCTTTCAATATTCCAACTTTAGCCCCAGGAGTGGAATATAAACTGTGCCAGACATGCATTCCCATGAGTTTTTTATCGTTGTTTTGGACACAATCTATTTTTATTCAGTTCTATGGGAAATGCACACACTTTGTGCAGTTGCCAGAATGTAATTTCCCAATGCCCCTTATTTATTTCGAAGTGTGCTTTTTTTTGGATTCAAGTGCTTTTGCAACAGCACTTTTTCACATTTTATCATGCAAGTACTCCTTGCCCATACTGAACCCATTGGGTGAGGACAAGGGTTACATATGCGGAGCTGAAAGGGCAGCCACATAAACTCGCAGAAACCTCCCACACTGGCCATAACAGTTGGTTCTCCTTCCTTTTTCGGGGTCTCCCATTATTCGTATTCACTCCACCTAAGGGCTGCATGCAGGGAGCTGGGGGCAGAATCCTTCCTTTGTTCAGATTCTGCTGGATGTATCAGAGCCCAGCCGTTGTTGGGGAGATGATGATGGCCTGCTGAAATCCCTCTCTTTGGGCCTACCTTGCAGGACAATTTGGAGGCTGCCCGAATCCACAGCAGGTTAATCCTTAGGGACCATCTAGGATCTGGGACTAGCCAGAATGCATCAAGCTTCAGACTGGTTTACAACACAACCATTGCCTAAGAAGTGACGGGGAGGTTCGAGCTGATGATGTACAAGAGAACGGATTTGGCTGTGGAATCTGCCCCCGAAGGACAACTTACCTCCGTGAGGACATGGTCCTTAGTCAACATGTCCACTAAAATTTGCATGGTGCTCTCCGGGTCAGCATAATTTTCTGTCCTAAGGTGGCTTTCACTTGATAGACTTTTTTTCTCTCATTTACTTTAAAGGGCTCATTTTTAGGTTGAAATCAACTTGACAATGTTGACATTGTTGACATTCCTACAAACTATCCTGTTAGACCATTGCCATAAGGCCTAGGCAAGGGCTCTCATGTTCAGACACAGTTGCAGTTCTAGGACAGTCCTTTATAAAGAAGTGCCACAGACACTTCTGCATATAAGAAGACCTCTAAAGACCACTAAAGAAGACCTCTCCAAAACTCCCTTGCAATGCTGCTTAAAGTTTAATACTCGCCCCAGCCCTGACTTATCTGCAGTACAATACCACAGACCCTGCACCATAACATCTGCATGAATGCCCTACTCGTATCTCACAGCATTCTCCAATAAAGCCTTCAGACAAATAGGGAAAGGAGGAAATGGGGTCTTGGGGCCAGACACTGAGGTCAGTAGTCCTTCCTACTTCTGCTATGTCTGCCCCAATTTATACCTGGTAGCTCAAATGTGAGTTTGTTCCTGGAGGTTTGGCCTGTCTGCTTGCAGAGAGAGGTGGTAACCCCTCGTAACACACAGAGCAAGGATCCAGGGTCAGGGTGCTCCCCTTGCCCTGTGGATTTCTCCATCATCCTCTTGCCATCTAGACGATGGCACAGCTTTGTCCTGCTGGGACTTGGACAAGAAGCAGATGGGTTTGGCAGCAGCTGGCAAGGCACATGGACTACCGAGATGCAGGAAGGTGAGAAGGTTCTCCACGGGTCTGAGCTCATGACTAAACCTTGAAATTGTGGTCTCTTGCTGGCCATGAGTCAGGGAGAAAGGCTGCAAGGTTACACGTGTTACACGTTTTCCTTAGCAAGTCTCCTCAAATGTTTCCATGGCCTAGGCCTCTTAATTGGCAAGGCAAGGGGTAAAAAGTAGCCTTCTCGAGGTTTGACAACCTCATAGCCTGCCAAAGCCCTGTAACTCATGTAGGAGAGGGAAATGTTTTGAACCCGGGCACCTGTGAGGAGCCAAATTTCCATGAAGTGGCAAGGAAGTGGAGCCTCTCAAACTGGCAGTGTCAAAAGAAGCCTCTCGGTCCAGGTTCTTCCACAGACTTCATTGTGACAAAAACATCTTTCCCCGAAAGGCCAAGGACTCCCACCATGGAAAGGGACACTGCTGCACTTCCAATTGGCCTTCAAAATAACTGTTTTCCAAGATCATCTACCAAAATAAATCTACATTAAGCATAAACTGCAGAATGCTTTCTTCCTCCCAAAACAAAAACAAAAAGAAGAAAAAAAATCTGTATAATCAAGAGCTGCAAGGGCTGCAGGCTTGTCCCTGGCAGCATCTCTGGGCTGTCAGATACTTCGAAGCTTTGGGTTCTCAGAGTAAGACAAGTCTTTCTTTCTCACAATTTGTATAGGCTGTTATGAGCAATTGGCTGAGGCATCCTAGGACTCCTGGGCTGAAATGAGTCTGTGCAGACAGCACAGCTTACCAAGTCCATATGGATTGGCATACTTCTCAAAATCATATCCTCTCATTTTCCTGAGTTCCCTTCTCACGAGCATGTGCATTTAAAATCCAGATTTCTCTGGTAGCCCCACTGCAAAAGTTCTGAAGGTTCCTGTAGCAAGCCACTAGGGTAGAAACAGCAGCGGAACTTTAACACAGCAGATCTGCCCTTTCCATAAGAAAGAGAGGGAAGTGTAATTGCCAGAACAGTCCCTCTGAAAGGTAAGAGTCACTCATGAAGCATCCCTCTGCCTGTCTGTGATAACTAGGTCCTTGTTTTGATGTTCTTTTTCTAAAGGTGATGATGAAGTAATGCAGCAGGAATGCAGACACAGAAGTATGGGGATCTTTGGGTGAGAAAATACCCCTTGACCAATCACCTTCCTGACAGGACCAGTCATCTTTCCAAGTAAGTCCTCAACTTTTTATCCTTCTCAAAAACCCCAAGATGTGTCTGGAAAGACTGCAATGTGGACACTTCAGAGATTCCCTGAACAGAAATAGAAGAGGAAGATGCAGACAGCAGATAGCCTCTTTTACTAACATTACACAGCCAGATTGTCTTGTGGGAGCTGGCAGCAAGGTCCAGCTGATCTTATCCTTATTGTAAAATAGGATAATGATTATGGGGAACACAGAGAGATTCTCGGTGTGTGATCAGTGCCACACCACTGCCCTGGCCAGTTTCCAGAGTGATACTCACCAGGCTGAGACCTTTTACTTAATCCAGAAAGTGCTAGCCTAGTTTTATGGTCCTCTCCATGGAATCGATTTCACATGGATTAAGATACATGGAGAAGCCCAGTCATCACTGCAGCTGGAGTGGTAGGGAAAAAACCTGGGCTGGGTTTGCACTCGTCTCCTTGCCTGTTCTGGGAATGTCCAGATTAGGCTCATCTGCAAATCTGGTGTGTGCTTAAAGAAATGAGACAGCTCTTTGTGAATCTCCACCATTTCTTGCTTTTTCAACACAAATGGAAAGAGAAGGGAGCACCATAACACACCAGGAGGAAGGGCTGACTCCTTGCAGACCTTTTCTTTGCCTGCACCTCCGTGTGTTGTCACATATCTGGTGTGGCTCTTCTGAGACAAAAAGACATCATATCCCAGCAGGGGCCATCCTGGAGAACTGTAACTAATCATGTCCTGGGCTCTAATGTGCCCAGATGCAAAGGAAATTTGGGTTTCTTAGTAACTGAAATCTTTCATATTTGATAGCCAGAGAGCAGTGAACTTCCTGCCATGGAGATGGTCTCAGTGAAAGCTGGCAAGGAAGCCTTCAGCCACCACATCCCTCCTTTTGTGAAGGGAAGATTTGGTACAGAGATGAGCACACTCCTTCGTGCCATGGAAATGGCACAACACTCCTAAATGGTAGAGGACAGTGTGAGTGGACCCCATATTGACTGTATCAGAGTAAAACTGATTTGCATTCACAGAAAACAGTAGGCTTTGATTATGCCTACATTTTACAAGCAGTGAAAACCTTTCATGTCCTGCCAGTGTTTCAGTGCATCATGTACAGAACCAGTACAGAGCTCACTGAAGATGCTAGAAAGCTGCTGCCCACTACAGATGATGCTGGGGTTCAGGTACTACTGGATTCAAATTATTTTCTCCTGTGAAGTGGTAAGTTAATGAGAGGTGAGAAAGAGATAAGAACAATGTCTCATAGTCTTTAAAATACAGAGAAAACCACAGAACCATGGAGCATCTGAGGCTGGCAGGGACCTCTGATGATTGTGTATTTCAAGTCCTGCCTGTTGCCTCTTGCCCTGTCACTGGGCACCACTAAACAGTCTGGCCCTGGCTCCAGGATGAGCAGTCCCAGCTCTCCAGGCCTCTCCTTGCATGCCAGATGTTACAAGCCCTTAACCAATGGCCCCTGACTGGGCTCGCTGTGGTATGTGCATGTCCAGTGCAACTGGAGAGCCTTCATCCTGCCGAGGTCCCACCGAACGGCAGCACAGCCATCTGCTGTGCCAACCACTCCTCCCAGCTTTGTGTCTTCTGCAAACCTGCTGAGGCTTCTCTCTGTCCCAGCACCCAGGCCACTAACACAGCTGCACCCTACACAGGCTGACCCCTGGCGTATGTCCCTGGGGACAGTGCCCAAGTTAAAGGAACGTGTAAGGATTTTGTGCCTGGAAGGGTTTAGTTTCTGTTGGTCAATATATGGAGATACAAGAAGAGTTCTTTTAAAGGTTTATGGAAGAACATACTTTATTGGAGACAGACTAATAAGTGTTAGAATTTATTTTGAAATGTCTATTATTTTAAGATATCTACTACTTAGTAGAGCATGAAATACTATTTCATTTTAAACGTGCAGCATTTAAGACTTGGACTTTTAGAACATGTAGATATTCTAAAATAACTCCATTGTGTAAACAAATCCTTGCTTAATAGTGCAACCTCTTGGAAATAGTCTAAATAATTTAATTGATGGCTTGTATTTTCTTTCAGTGTCTCAACCATTGGCATTCCTCAGTTTAGATGTCAACATTTCTGTGCCTGGAAGCTGGAGAATAAAAATAGTTACACTCTAAAAAAGGGGCAGGGCTGAGGGTGAAAGGTCCTGATCTTGCAAGCTCTTGCTCACATGGAAACTCAACGGCACTACTTGGGTGAGGAGGAATTACTCACCCAGCAGAAATTACAAAATGAGGCTGAGCTCTGCTACTAAAATGGTAATAACTCAAACATGGAAAAGATTATTCACTCTCCGATGAAACAGAAGGAGCCTGACTGTACAAATCTGTGAGTTTTAAAGAACCAGCCAGGGCTGAAACTCACTGGAAATCTGTTTTGAAAACAGATGAGAACCTCCTGCTAAGCTGTTAGACTGCAGTGATGTTTCAACAACTGGGATTTTTTTACGGTTTTTGTATTGAACATAGATGAGCTACAGGGATTTCAGGCCTATTTGGAAGCCAACTATGTATTCATGTCATTATTAATAATGCCTTGGGCTAGACAGAAAGCTTGAAAACTATTTGTTTACATAAATAAAAAACAGTGCATTTTTGGAGTTACTTCATTCTGTGGCCTTAAAAAGAGTCTCCTTGGCACAGTAAGATGACCTTATCCTTAGAAAAATAGTATTATTTATCAGAAATGTCTTTATTTCCTGACACAGCAGGACAGAAAAGCCACTTTTATTCCAAGGAATCCAGCTTGTTCATATGAAACCTAAAGAGAATGAACACATCACGACACTACAATATGGATTGTCTGACTCTTGAGATAAGGGTGAGTGCCTAATGGCTGTTTTCCAAACAAAGAGCACTCAGTTAAGAACCAGGGTACATGTCAAGGAGGTTTTAAAGAGGAACATTACTCACAGCTCAAGAGTAGTTAAAGAATATTAAATAGGCCACAGAACTCCATCTCTTCTTTCACTGCAACAAGTAAAGGGGAAAAACTTCCCAAAATCTATAAATCTTCTATTCTCTAGCCCTTTTCTACCTGGACCACCACCTCCTCTGATTCTGAGCACTTCTATGCTGGTCTTTAACCGAAATTTGCCAGAAATGGCAGCAGCCCACTTCCAGAATTCTGGGACAGTCCAGTTGGTGTGACCAGACCCTGCATGAGGTCTCTGCCACACCTGGACAGTTTCAAAGTCATTTGCAGCAAAAGGCATTTACCACAATGGAAGGTCCATAATTCTCGATTCTTCAAAACATCTCAAATGTCATTTAAGCGAGGAGTTCTCAGCCTGCAAACAGGCACCTAAACTTTTCAATTGCTGGTCCCACCACCCTTTTCTCCTTTTAAGACATGTCTGATTTTCCCTCTGAGAGATGATGATCCCATGAGTAATTAACCACTTCCTAACTTGCTTCTTCTCACTTGTTTGTGGCAGACACTCCCCAGCTGTATGTTGGAAACGAAAAAACTTCTCCAGTGCAAAGCACTCTGCTTAGCACATCTTGGTGGTTCTCTCATGGAGAAAGTAATGGACAATACAGAAATCCTTTCTGTTGTTTCAGTGCACTTGATTCTCCTCCTTCTCCACCTTTTCAACTGGAAAAAAATGGTTCTTTGAACAGATCTAATATAGCTTCTTATGTGGGAAGCTCTGTAGAGAGTCTTCCACTTTATGTAGGTCTACTTTTAATCAATGCTGATTTCCTTCCTTACTTTTGGTTGCCTCTGAGCATAATGGTTGTATTTGGAATAACAGAGCATTTACCTTCTCCAGATCTCAATGGTCTCCTCTGTTGTTCTTGGTCATGTTTTTGTGAGCAGTTGTGTGCCTATGGACCTTTGTGCTTGGCCAGCTTTCACTGTTGGATGAAGGTGTCACATTTTATTGCTCAGAAGCATTTTTGTAAATAATCCATTTCCAGTGTAAGACTGCAACTGATTAGTTTCTTTCTGGGGGGGAAAGATCAGAGGTCCCAAAGAAATGGAAATGTCATGTTTTTGTGTTAGTTTAATGGCTGTTCTTGAACCCTGTTGGTGACTAAGCTACTAAAAACTGAATCGGCCTGTCTGACTTTACGAGAATATAATCCATCAGAAGAGATTCACAAATAAATTGGGATTTTTTCTTTTTTGTCTAGATTAGTTCATTTTCTGAGCAAAGTAAACCCATATATTACATTAAATATGTCTCCCACCATTGTTTATTTGCAGGCCTGTCCTTTAAAGGATAAGCCAATTTCCTCTCAAATGCAGTTGATTTCTCTGTGACTCACTCTGACAGCTGTGACAGTCTGCTTGTCACAGAGCTATTGGTACATACCAATTTATATATTAAAAGTAGCTGGAGGTGGAGCAGTCTCATAGGTGGGTTTAGAACCTTAAAACATTGTGTGAAGATTCATCAGATTACTCCCTGTTTTTGTTCTGTTTGGTTTTTTTTTAATGATGATATTACTTTTTAACTTTGCGCTTCAGTCTTACAATAGTGCCTCTTACCTGGGAAAAATACTGCCCTGCAATGTCCCAGTTATGCTCCATGCTACAGTATCCAGGATGATTCTATGGCAGTGTGGGAACACATGAGGCCAAAGCCGGTAGTGGGCTGTTTGCCATTCTGGGGTGAATTGTTTCTGGCTCGGTACCATATGCCTGAGGGTGGCATGTGTCTTCTCAGGAAGGACAAATTGCTCTCCTTCATGTTTGGCAAGCTCCTGCTGGCATGCCAAAGAGGCCTATATTTAGTACTGGTACTGTTTAGCCAACAAGCTGGGAAAATTGTCATGATGATGCGACGAGAGATTTACCAAGGCTGTTCTCCAAGAGCTGAAGAAGACATGGTTGAAGTGAGCTTTGAATTTCCAGCTTTGAATCTTGCTGCTCCTATTTTCTCTGGGTACAGTACATCCTGCTCCCAAGCCCAGGCCTGTGGTGTTGCAGCTTGAACTAAGCTCATTTACTCCGATTTGGCATTGGTGGGATTCCTACAAAGCTGGCTATTTTGATATACAGCTGGGTACCCAAAATTCTGCTTTCCTTGTTCTGTTGAATCCTGGCTGCAGCTGTCGCTGTTCCTGCTCCCCAGGTGACACGTGCTGGCCTGGCTGCCTAAAGCACACATGGTCCAGATGTGCTGAGAGCAGAGATCCAGAGAGCAGCAGCGACTGTTCCCATCAGAACTACCTTTGCCTCTCATCTGCGCTGGGCACGTGGCTTACCTACAATTCAAAAAGCTCATGAGACTGAAGGCAATGTGAGCCCTGACACTCACTGCGAGAATTTCATCTCCTGTGTTCCTTTCCCTTGCGAAACAACAACATCAGGAACCTCCCAAAGAACTGGAGCAACACCATGGGGTTATCTTATTTCTTATTCATTTTATTTCTCTTATTTCCACCCCAAATTGGCCACAGGCACATTCACTGTTCAACAAGAGCATCTGAAGATCCATCTCCTGAAAGGCCACGCCTGTGCGAAGGTCTCAGTTACTACTGTTTGTATTAAGTTGAAGTTACATTTTCACCTGGTAATTTACTCTATACTTAGGCTTTGCGTACATAGCAGTGCTAGCAAGAGAGTGAAAGAAATTACCTCTTGAGGAAAAAAAAGGCAAATATCCCAATGTAAACATGATTTTATTGCTTTTATTTAAGCTGTGTGAGGGAATGGAGATTCATAGGGGATAAGCTAAACTAAACAGGCTTTTTATTAACAAAACTTTTCAAACACATGCTCTGCTCACAACTCAGCTCAAGATACATGATAAAAGATTAAGGAGGACTCTAATTCTCTAATTTCATATCCCTTCCTAAAAAAATCCATATGACTATTTACTTGTGTCTTGACATACATTCTCATAAGCAAAGGAATTTTGGAGTCACTCTTAAAAATATTCCCAAAATGTACCTTAATCCTTTGCTTGGGCATTTAAATCTTCTTTTCCATCTGAAACAAGTGTTGCTTTTGGCTGTTGTAGCTACAGCCAAAAGATGAAAAATCATCTGTGCTTGGGTTGGCTATGTTGGAATTTTCTCTTCTATGTGCTAGGCAGGAGGTTCTCAGGGCTGGTTAGTACTGCACATGTTTTCTCTTCATTTGCAGTGTCGGTATTGCTGGCAGGATGTTGCACAATGAAGAGCACGGTGTTGTCCTTTTTCCCTGTACGTCCCTTCTGTGCACATGAAAATTAGGTTGTTCTACTGATTTAACTACCGTGAGGACAGATCATCTTCTTAGGCATTTTGTCACAATACTGACATTTCTTGTAGAAGTTTTAAGTGATTTGACACTTCTTATCATAGTACAATTTCTACCTTGTCTTCCGGTGAACAAATGTTGATTAATAAGTCTTGGCATTAGAAACAAATCACAGCTTTTGCTTATTTTCAGTAGTTCACTAAACTGGGGGAAGGTCCTGACAACCCTAATTTGCTGTGCTTAGTAGACGATTGACTATTCTTGTATATTTCTCAGCTTTCTGTCCATTGGGCCAAGAAAAATCTGGAGAGCAGGTGGTGCATGTCTGGGACATCCAGCCTGTACAGACCTGTTAAATCCCTCAGATGTTCGTCGCTGACTATTCCTTCAATAAATTCACTGCGGGTCCCTTACGTAGCAAACACTGTCACATGGTCACTCAGAGCTATGAACATTCTTCAGGTCGTGAACTCCCTCTAGCTGATTTATCTGCCAGGAAGGTATTTGCCTGCATCTTCCAATGGAGCCCTTTCTCCACGAATAAAGCAGCATTAAGACAAGTGCAAGACACAAACCAGTTGTTGGAGGGCAATACACACTCCCACTTTCAGCTTGGTCTGAGGCTTCATAAACCATAGATTTTAGGGAAAAGTACATGGTGAATTAACAAGAAACATATTACTCCTGGCAATTTGTAGAGTCTAAATGGCATACACAGATGTGAAAATGCACTGAAGATTGATGTTTCTTCACAGTACACCACTCCCCTCACAGCCTGAGAGCTTTACGGGGCTCTGTCACAGCCTGATTTGCTGTATTGTCAGCTCCCAGGTTGTTTGATTGAGTTTGAAAAATTACCATAGTAATCAGCTGTCACAGGTAATGGTTTCCTCTGAGTTTAGAAAGAGCAGCCGCCAGCTCTTGCTGTGCTCTGTTGGGTGCACCGGGCATTGCTGCCAAGCTCCTTGGGTTCTGGTTCTGGGGTTTTGAACAAAGGAAGCAGTCTCTCGCTATTTCTGATCATTCTTGCAGGGGAAGCAGTGCACAGCCCACTCCCCCTGCGTGTCCCTTTTGAGAGGTCTCCCGAGTATCTTTCTCTGAGCAATTGAGGTGTGTTGGTTGTAACGACCGGGTAGTTTCTGCAGTCCCTGCTCCAGAGCTAACTCTGTTTCTACCTTCCACAATTCTTTGGTAGCCGAGAATACTTTGTTGTTCCACAAGTTAACCAGAATTACTAAATCCTCCTCAAGGACTGATTTGCCTAAAAGATTCAATGTCTCATTGGTCTCGTTTTATCTTCTAGTAGGCACTGAGCAGTTTGGGGGAATTACCAGTTTCTCCAAATATTAGGGGGTTTTTTCAGCCTCTTATCATCCTATTTTTTTCCTGTGGGCTTCTGTGTTTTCATGCCATACTTTTATGTTTTTTAAATCATTCCCTTTGTGGATTTGTGAAATTTCTGACATCCAGAAATATTTCTTTTCCCTATTTGAACAGAAATGTTGCCACATGGGTGTTTGTTCCCTCATCTACACTCATGGAGCTTCTCCCTGTAACAGTGCCAGCAAGCTGTCCACTTCTAATGGTGTTTAAATTGTGTCTCAGGGGTCATGGCGTCCTTTTTTGGAGGTCTTTCTGTGAACTATGTGACATCTGCCGTATTATAACAAATTCTGACAAGCTGTTACCAGCTATACTGTGGTTTCTAAGTCTTTTTGACAAAACGGTGCATTTCATTGTTTCCCTGTGATTCCGTTTCAGGTTATAATCTCTTGATCTTGTCACTAAAACTAATAAATATTTCGTGTAGTTTATATTTGATGCTGTTTTAAACTAGGATATTGCAAGTATGATAAAGACTTTTCCATTTATCTTTTTTATTGGCCTATCCCTTGCGAAGATGGTTCTAAAGGGTGTTCTCTGAAGCACTGCTTTACAGGGAGTGCTGTAAGGAAGTGCAGTTGCTGATACCATTAGCTAGATTGACCACAGTGTTGGACAGCATGCACACGTGATACCAGGTGGGACAACCAGCCTGTGGTGGCCCCATATTATTGCTCTTTTTTGAGTCTTGGACATTCCGAAAAAGGGCTGTATTTCTCTTATTGTTGCACTTTACTGCATTAAGGTTTATCCACTTTTCCGTCCAATGTGTATTCACTATAAAGTTTTCACTTGTCTACCTTGAGCCCATTGATAGCAGCAGTCACGAGGGTGAATACAGAGCATTAAACCTGGGAAAGCTTTGTAGTCTTCCAGGGCTTTGCATCTTGAAGCATATACACACAGCATTTCCTCATTACTTTTGCCGCTTGTTTCCTTTTCAGAGTCACAAGAATTTTTAGCAAGTTTCTCCCAGTGCAGCTGTTGACAGCATCTCCAGCTACCAGTGCTTTTGACATGTGGTTCTTTTGCTGACATTCAGCTGTGCATTTCCTAGCTGTAGGATGCAGACAGTTTATCCTGGTTTTAGATTTTGAGGTCCAAGAAACAGCAACAAGAGACTAGAAATGAGGAATTAGAGTGATGATCCTGAGCAGCAGCAGCAGTAGCAGCAGCAGCAGCAGCAAATTATCATTCATATTATGGGTTTACCTACTGATTTTTAAAAAAAAGAGTAAAGTTTATGTTTTATAAACTGTATTTATTCTCATTGAATAGTCCTAATAACACTGCTACTTTTGTGGCATGAATCCTGTGAAAGGGCCTTTCAGTAACATACTCTATCTGCTGAGGTCTAAACCCTGCAGAGTACACTGTTCATCCTGGCACTTAAACCCTGACTCTACACCCATTTTTGCCAGAGCTGCTGCCACTGAGTCCCTGTCCCCCTGGGAGGGCTGCAGCTGTACCGTGGCCACCTCTTCTCCTCCACGAAGCTGGTATCAATCCCCACAGGACCTTCAAGTCTCTGGTCTTGTTCAGAGGCCACTCTTCACCCTCACTTTGGTGTCTTGTTGCAATGCCAGAATCCCAAAGACTGTTCTCTGAAATATTAATGTGTAGCTAATTAGCATCTCCCTATAATTGCCTGCCTTTGCATGAACTGCCACCCTGAATCGAAAGGTCACTGGAGTGTTTTGGTTTCAGACTACGTTAAAGTTACTGAGCTATCTGGGCATTTTTCTCTCCAGGTAGGCAGAATTACTGTTTTACAAGGTTTGGAAAATACATCATATTCTGTGGGAAGGAAACAGGTTTGTAAAACGGAGATGCTGTCATGAACATCATCAAAATGAAGGATAACTTTGGCTGGAGGGAGAGCATTTCCTGAGGAGACTTGTTTATTTCACCAAGATGCTTTCGTGCAGACATTTGACAGCTGAGCAGAGGCTCTGCCATCCTGCATCAGAGACAGAGTCTGTCCAGGCCGGTATCCTGTCCCTGACAGGGACCAGCTCCTAATACTTCAGAGAAAAATACGTTTCCATCATGATGGGAAATAACTTCCTCACGTGATGAGTTTAATGCCAGTCCTAGACACTTGCTGGTTGATTTGGGGAAGAAGCACTAGACTACCTTTTTTGGTGGTTTGTTTGTTTTGTTTTGTTTTGGGTTTTTTTTTGTTAATCTCAGGTTGTTTAACAGTAAATACACTGAGCAAAATTCAATTCTGGCCCTATCTTGAATTGCTAATGAACTCTTTATAATGAACTGCATTGTGGCAGCATATGTCTTGGGTTATTTAACAGTCATAGCCCTCTTAGCTTTTTGCAGGATAATTAGTTTTGATAAAGAAAGATATATTCAAAGGCAAAGGAGGATCTGGTACAAATTCTGTAGTCTTAAAACTGTTTTGTACTATGGGTCATTAACATTCCTATTTTACTTTCAATTTCTCCTTTCAGGGATCATTTCTGGGTATTCTTCATTACATTAGAGTTGACTTTTCTTGTGTACCTACTCATTGTTTATCTTATAAAGAAATGCTGCTCTCTCCAGTGTATTATTTTCCTTTTTTTTCTTCATGCACTAATAAATGGATGGGTGGTAACCTCTGACCATAGGCACTAGACCAAAGAGAGCTTTGAGAGCGTGACCAGCACTGGAACACGATGACTCCTAATGCTGAACACCGAGTGACTGCACCCAGGTGTGGGATGTGCTCGCACTTAGGAGATACAGCACTTCTGCCATGCACAGGAATCTTTTGTTAGCTAAAATTAACTGGCACGTGTTTCTGGCAGTGCTGCTGCTGTTTCCAAAGTGACAGCCTCTTCTTTTGCATCCCCAGGAGAATACCTGAGAGATGGCACATCTTCTAAACACTGCCTACCTGCCTTCCCCGGCCTGCGGAGGGCTCTTGCCATGTCAAATGCTGCCGGGCACCCTTTGAAACAACAAACCCCCATTCCCAGGGGTAGGAAGGAATTTATCCTGTCCAGTGTCCACTTGCTTATTATCAACAGGCAGGTCATCAGCCTCTCTCTTGCTGGGTATGAGACCCACTGATGCACAAAAAGCCAGGAGAAGCCGCGACCTTCTGATTGCCTCCTTGTATCAGCAGACGAGAACAGGTCACCAGAGCCCCTTTTCTCTAAAGACATCGTGATGTGCACATCTCTCATGGGTATAACCATGGCATTTGTATCTTTGGTCAGTCCTTGTTATTAACTGTGTAACTGCAGACAGTTCCTCTTTCTCTCTGTTTTCTCTTCTCCAGCACGAATCTTACTTTCTGTCAGTATGCCCCAAGATTTCAAAGGTATTAGTACCTTTCTGGGCAAATTCTGGCTTCCAAATGCAGAGTGGGGTAAGCACAGCAGGCATCTCTCCCTATTGACCTCTCTCTAGAATTCATTATTTCTGGAGTGTTGTTTCTAACATATATTGAATAATTTGCAATGAGAAGATTCATGAAAGCACATCAGTTTTTTTCAGAAACTTCAGAGCTGCTGGGATGCTCAAAGAGCCCACCAGACTCTGCAGATGGTATCCCAGACTTTAATAATTTTTTATTTTCAAGACTACTTTACACAAACTACATTATAAAGGCATTAGCACAGAGTCTGAAATCTATATAAACCTTGGGACGTGGACTTGCAGAATGCTGCTGGTAGTCAGGAAAAAAGTTTATAACAAAAATACAACAGTCATAATTTTCATTGATATTTTTCTAAAGGCATTTGTTCATATCTGTATTTCTGTATCATTGATCACATTTTCGAAAAACCTCTGCTAAATATGTTAAGTCTCAATACTCTGTTAATGATAGATTAAACACTTCTAACAAGTGCAACCAGTGTATTCAACGAAGATCTAAATATAATCACATTGTACACCTTAGCTCCATTTCAACTTCTCTTCCTGTCCTGTAATATAATTAGGATGGAGCCTTGGGGACACACTCACTGCTAACCAACATCTCAATGACCTTGCTGGGGCAAAAACAGATGTCAAGTCACAACTGAGTCTGAGGCACTGACTCTAAGAATAGACTCAAATTTCCACTGTTAGGTGCAGTCGTAATGTGAATGAGACTAAAAAGAAAATATGACAGATCTCAAAGACAAAGTAGCCCTTAAAATAATTTTCAAAAAATAATCTTAAGGCTAACAGGAGACAATGATGATAATTGAGACCTACACAGAAAATTTAGTAATTTTCTTTTTCTGCATGCTGTGTTAGAGCTTCTGAAAAAGGTTAATGGTTAGTGACTACTTTACATTTCCTGGTTTATAACCCTTAAAAACCAGGTATTCTAAAGGGTCAGTGAGTTTACGCACTGCGAGACTCAGGAAATTGTGGTTCAGCCTCCTGCTCCAGCAGTGGCATCTGTGCTAAGGCTCCAGCTCTCCAGGCCTTGGGAACGCAGCTGTCGCTGTAGAACGGGACAGCCGTGCTCGGTCTGGGACATGAGACGTGTCCTTGTGCCCACCTCCTCACCTGAAAGGCAGTTCCTCTGCCCCCCGAGGCTGGACTGCCTCGAACCACATCTCTGCCTTGTTTCTCCTTGTGCCAGGGCTTGCCAGAAAACAAGGTCAGTGGTGGGTGGAGGTTTCCAGAGGGATACAAAATCCAGCCGATAATCAGCTGCATGATCGCGCAGCCATTCATAAGGAGATGCTGGTGCCCACAGCTTGCTCCATAGGTAAAGAGGAGATTTGGCAGCCACTTTTGATCTCCCAGGAGTCAGGCTGGCAAACACCCACACCCAGAAGACACAAGGCAGCCTAGCATTGCCCAGGCAGCCCAACCATAGGCTGCACAGGCAAGGAGAGCAATGACAAGACTGGGAATTTGCTCAGCTCTGAGGTGTTTCAGGTGTCTGCAATAAACACAATTCAACATAACACGTTGTAAACTGCTGATAAAAATCATCAGCCTAAGTTTAGTGCAGGACTAAAGTACTTTCCTCTGGGTGCAGATCTCTTGTAGACCTTTTCCTGCAAATGGAGGCTGCTTCAAGAGTGCCATTTCCCTTGAAGTTGTGATTAGCATTTATTTCCCCGTGCTAGAGTTAAATTTAGCAGTAGATCTTATTTTTTAAAACTAGGAGCTTACTAAAATCTTCAGATTTTTCTTCATAGAACAAACCAGGAATGAATAAAGTGCTCTTAGAAAGTGGCAATATTCTATTCACATTTTACAATTACAATAATCACAATTCTAATACTATAACTATTAAAATTTAAGATATCTGACATCGTACAGAATTATTAACATGGAACTAAAACAATTCCTCTGAGTGGGACTTTGAATATGATTTCTTACTGAGATTAGGTAGTCTTTAAGAAACTGGAAAAAAATTATTTACATGTATTTTGGGCAAAGCTGCTTATTCATGAATAATAATCAAATGAATAGAACATGTCAATTTATTTCAGATCTATAAAATACAAATCTAAAAATATCATTTTACAGACAATATTCACCATTTAGTTTATATTTTAGTATGACCTAAAGCCTATCTTGCACAGAATAATAATGTAACAGAATAACAAAATGGTCTACATTTTAACCTTAGAGATTTCCTTAACTGGAGTCTACCATTTACATCAAAAATACTAGTGCACAGTAACCAATTAAACATCTACATTTCAAGAATAGATTGGCTACATCTCATAACTGAGACACCAATTACAGTACATTTATTAAAAATCCTTCAAGAATGCACTCAGTAGTAACAGTAGTTAAAATCATAACAGTTCTGTGAAATGATCAAAGCAAATGATAACAGAATTTAAAAATTCAGTTAATCATTTATACGTAACGTAAAGCCCATGTAACACTACAATGAAGAAAGAAATTACATGGGCACAAGTGCAAAAAAGCAATATTGTAAGCCATCTCTTTGGTAGAAATCAATTAGCAGGAAGTATACCATAATAATTCAAGTCAAAGACTAATTCAGGCTATATGTTTTTTCCTTTCCTACCATAGGCAGACTTGATTTGCAAGCAATCTACAGTAGAGAAGTTTAAACTACTTAACACTGCCCATTTTTTCCTCTTTCAAGTTTAAATATTGAAATTAAAGATAAGGATTTTTTTTCTTTCATAAATAGCTTTTCAGTAGTATTGTTTCTTCAGGAATTTAAAAATAAATAGCAAAATATACACAACTTCAAAGATTACATTTAATTCCTTCTAGGTATAGCCTGAAAATATATCACCAAGGAATAAATAACTTTGGGTTTCTCAGATATTTGGTAAAATGTCAATTACGTAAGGAGTTTTCTCTGAGGGATAAGGAAGTACCATTGCTTTTTCTACAAAGCATTTCCTATACAGGTGGAATTTTAATAACTTTACAGTAAGAATATAATCTGTAATATAATATGGACCTTCCACACTAAAAAGTACAGTAAAAAAATCTTTCAAAATTAAACCTTCAGAATTTCATGTTCATATCTGAGGAACTTCCAGGTAACGATGAAGTTTTCCTGGCAGGACAGTCAAGATTGGTTGTCTGTGTCAGGAGGTTACAGTAATGGTAAAGCAATTTCCTCCAATGGCAGAGCCAAAGCTCTTTTCTAATGACAATATATTAAAAATCCAGAAAGGACAAAATGTTGAGGAAGAGACAAAAGAGAAGGGTGTGGGTGAAGAACGCTCGTATGTAAACCATCCTGAGACAGATGTGGATTGCCTACATAGATTTCACTATAACCATAGATTTTTTACAGATTCTTCTGGTTTTGAAGGACTTGACCCTCATGAACAATTAAGGTAAGGTTATAGGGGGTTTGCAGGTGATCATCTTACTCAACACCTCCTCATTACATTTATCTGAAATTATTGCTAAAGAAAGCAAAAAATCCAAGCCACATTAGCAAAGCATCTAGTTAAAAGAATCCAGTAACCTGAAGTGTCATTAGAAATTAAAAAAAAAAAAATCTTATCTACAGAAAGACCTTCTGGAGGGGCAGAGCAAAAGTCCTTGCCTTTTTACAAGATCCATTTAAGCTGCCAGAAGAGTAAAGGCAATTTTGACTGTTCATTTATTCAGAATTCATAAATAACATGTAGATTCACAAACCTCCTATTCACACCCACAGTTAATTTACATAAAATATTAAGCAGAATGCTTTTCTACTCCTTGTTTGATTCCAAGCACAAGATGTAAAAACCAGTTAAACTGCACAGTCCAGCCCTTATCTCTGCAAACCTCTATCTGATCAAGAAAATGCTTTTTGGCATCTTCTTCACTTTTCCCTACTGTCAGTGCGTCCCTGATATATTCAATATCTTCTTTGCTGGTTAATTGGGGCATTCCAGTCATTAGCATCATGGAGAACAGGATGATCAGCAGGTTTGTGTGGTGTCGGAGAGCTAAATAAGCCTTCACACATACGTCCTGTGAGAGAGAAGAGGTTTTTGTTAATTGAGGAGATGAATTGAGAGGGATGGTGTAGGAATTTCACAGGACTCTCATTAACCAGTGCCATTCAATCACTCGAGTATGTCAGAGACAGGAGACTCGACAGAACCCTTCAACCGAGCAGAAATGTGACACAAATTTCTGCACCTGCTGCTCAGTATAACCTCATTCACCACAGGTCGGGGCAACAAGAACTGTTTGGGTGTACAACTAACGGCTCTTAATCCTACATTAATTGCTAAAGCATAAAACCTTAGCCTCACCAGAATTTCAAATTAATTTCCCTACCACATAACCTCTTTCCGTGGCTGTTAAAAGAGGCAGCAATAATTCACTGTCTTCCTTTCCTGTTGGGATGTTCCCATTTAAAGACTGTGGCTGGCAAGAAATACTGAACAAAGCAGCACCTCCAGGGGATTGCTCTTCATTTTCTATAGATGCCTATTAACTTCGCAGTGGTGACGGATTATTTAACAGGGAAGATCTTTCAGGCTTGGTGTTCTAAGGAATTTTGCTAGCTGACAGCTCTAGTCTTCAGGCACTCTGCCTTGCTGTAGGATTTCTATCACTATGTACTGTCATTCTGGATTCCATAGACTTTTTTTATAGCCTTTTCATTTCCATGTATAAATAATCTCTGCTTCACAACAGACCTTCCAGAAGAATGAAATTTCTGCAGCTTGGAAAAACATGCAATGCTTTTAAAAATAATATTTCCTGCTAAGCGACTAATATATAAACTGAAATTATTATTTCTTATATTAAATTTATAACTCATTTACTAGTAGGAATAAGAACAATGCAATGAAGACATCAATCATCAATCAACTAGAAATTAGGCCTGCAATGCAGTAATGTAAAAATATGACAAATATTTCCCAGAAGGCTGTTATTATTCAGACCAAAGCTGAGGCAATGCTAATTTTTACCCAATTAAATATTCAATTTAACCTTTCCACAACTGTATATTAACTTCTTGAATAATACTTGGGAAATCCAAATATTTTAATGTAAACTTCTAACAAATCCCATCAGCCCTCTAGAACACAAGGCTTTTTTTTTTTTTTCAAGATATATGTTTTCTTTCTTCCTCTGAAACAGGAAGAAGTGCGCAAATACTCTTAACATCTATCACTGTTCACATCAGCAACACCAGGACACCCAACTAGACAGGTTAGGAAAATATTAAGGAAGGAAGATGATCTATCAAAGATCTTTCTGTACAAGTTCTTTTTTTAGTATTTCCTGGGAACTTAAATCTTTTACTCTGTTCCCAAATAAATTCTGCCCTGAAATAAGATCATACTCACAAACTCCAATGTTAGTTTAGTTCTAGCATGGCAAAAGATAAAACGCAATGGTCAAAGCGCAATTTACAATAGAAAACACCATCACAGGGAATAGTTTCTCTCCATTATATCAGGAGAAAAAATAATAATAAAATAAGAAATTTTACTTATGCATTATCAACTTCAAACAGAGAAATCTTGTCACAAGAGTTAGTCTGTGTTTTGTTCCCCTTGAAAGAGATGAAAGGTCTTTATAGTTATATCAAAGAAGGTTTTACATTTCTGTACGGATGATGTATCTCACTGCTTCGGGTGTCTGAGACAGAAAAACAATTATGCAGTCAAGAAGAACCTGGTATCACTGCATCTCAAAGGCAGTCCTTCTAGGAATTCAAAAGATTTTAAAAATCTGTGTCTGCCTGTTACAGTTATTTATTCAGACCGGAACTGAATCTAGCTTTGCATTAGTATCTTCCAAGAAAATGAATTTTTACACTTCTGAGAGAGGCAGCAAGAACCAAAAATAACCCAGACGACAGGTATGTGTCAAGGATATGTACGTTTACCGTGGGATTAAGAAGAAAGCTGCTAACTCATCTAAAGCCATAGGCAAAATGAGAGGAGCTGAAGAGAAACTAAAATCCCATTGCCCAATAGGAAAAAAAAGAATAATCTTTTGAAAGCTTGAAACTGTCCTAAATATGATTATCCTAAAATCCAGGCATTTTTATAATATAAAATGTCCAAGTTCTGTTACATAAGCCATCCCTTCCCTGTACAGTATACTGCAAGTAAGTATTTCTCAACGATGAATTGTGTACCTTCTGTCACCTTTGTTTGACAATCAAATACATGAGATTTTGTAAAGAAATAGTTTAGAAGAATTTGATTAGCACTGAAAATACAGATCTCTGTATTACCAAGTCAGCAGAGTAATGAAAAAATAATTAATTAGGTAAATTAAATCTAATGAATAAAAATTAGCTCATAATTTAATGCACAAACTATCAAAGACAAATTTAGGCAAATTAATAATAGGTAGGTGGACAAAGCTCAAAAAGGACTACGAAGATCTTAGATGAGGCTTTCTCAAAGGTTTCTTCAAGTAAGAAGTGAAAAAGTTGTGTGCACATAGGAGTAAGAAAGTTGATGGGTTTCAGCCAAAGGCTGTAAAGGAAATGCCACCACATATGACACTTACAGCAAGAGAAATCTGGGCAGTACTAGGGCAGCTGAAAAATTCATAGGTGGAACAGAAAAATACTTGTCTTCTCAGGTTAAGTTATGCTTAAATACATGCCTGTGATGAGGAAAAAGCCTATCAAATGCTGCTTCCTTCTAAGCATTTCTGTGATGTCATTAATAACCTCCGGCCTCTAATTTTCATTAAACCATCATAACAAATGCAAACAAAAAGGGAACCAAAAATTAGATGAAGAACTAATAGAAAGGAATTTCACTGCTAGTTCAGAAAAGTTGCCAGGCCACTGACAGCCTCAGAAGTTCACTAATAATGAACTATACTCTTCTGCAGTGAACTTCGGTCAAAGTTGTTTGTCATTTTAACCTTTTCCAGCATCTGCAATATGAGCTCTGGCTAACACACTGGACTATGTCCAGTGGATAAAAAAGAAATAAAATTTTATAAAAGTAGGTTATTAAGTTATTAAAAACACCAAAGACTGTAAAAAACAAAGGGGTATTCTGAAGTACAAACTGTTTTAATGTAGTCAAGTACAAAATAATGAGAGACGCTCTGAAAAATTAATGAAGGATAAATGCTGAGACTTTTCCATTAACACATAAATGAGTCAGCAGGCATACTGAATGAATCCCTCAATATTAGGAAATATGATGGAACAAGTCAACTGAAAAGTGAAACTACAATTTTGTTTATTTTTTTACTCTGGCCATGTAATTAAAACATACATTTTTCATAGCAAAATATGTGATGCAAATCTTGCTCTGTGTTACTCTTTTACTTGTTTAGAAGTATTTTAACTTTCTTTTTACTGGTCTTTGAGACAGAAAAGACTCTTAATGTACTACTGCAACAGTGGTATATAAACAGTAGCTATTGCAACAGAACTATACATGAACTTGTATTTTTTGGTCAGTTTATTGTTGTCTGTGCCTAAATCATGTCACTTAAAACGCCCAGGTCACATATCACCATCACAGTTCACAACAGTAAAGCACATTAATCACCTTTAATCTGGCAAAGGACACCGGTGGAAATGACACTGGTGCTGTCACAGCATTCCTAAACTGTCTGCATTAGTGGGATGGTAGGTGTACTTAGAAATTAGTACCAGAGTAACAAAATGTGTATTTAGTCAAACCCAGGACTCCATGATGGAGGCATGATGCACTGAAGACAGGCTACGACCAAAATCACTTCCGATTGATTTTGGTATTTGGGCTGCTGAAGTAAAGGTCAGATACTCTCTAAAGAGCTGGATGATCCATATATGTGAAAACAACTTTACCTCACCGCAGACACCAACAGGTCTTTCAGTCCTCCATTAGCACATTTTAACCCTTTTAACTATTTTCTGCTTTCAGAACAGAAGTCTTCTTTGAAATTACATACCCCAGACCGGTGTTTCAGTCCCACACCTGCGTATGACTTACAGCTGCAGCGACAGCATCGTTGCTGTGCACAGCACAGCTCACAGGCTCCCCTGAGAGCGTGGGCTCAGCAATCCCTTCCCAAGGCAAACCTCACCCTAACATCTTTTGATCTACAAGCCCCCTTTCAAAACACCTCCACTGTGATAAAGGCAGTCCTGGCAAAATGAAGACCCAAAGATTGCACCTGGTTCTTTAGTTATTTTCAGAAGTTTGGGCAGTGACTTCAACCAAAGGTAGTTGGTTCTTCTTTGCATGGGTCCTCGCCACACATGCCCTCTCCCTTTTGATTGTCTCTGGTAGACAATGGGATTTGTCCTAACACAAGAATACCGTAAGGTGGGAATTGCAAGAAGATCCAAGTGGATCTCCATCCCTGGCAGGGAAGCCTGCAGGATGTGTCCAGCCTGAAGATGGGGAACACTCATTTTTGGATGAGTGAGTAAAAGCACTGAGATGTGGCCACAAATGGAGGCAAAATGCTGAAGTAACTGCATAGGGGACCCACTCGGTGTTATCATCTCAGGATAATTCCCATTGCCCATCACAGACAATCACAAGGGAGACGGGGGTGTGTAGGACACAGATTTGCTACACAGCCGTGAAAATGTTCAAAGGGACATAGTCACCATCCACCAGTAAGAACCTTAATTAGGTACTCAGGTTAGAAAACCAGACTCCTTACTGGGACTGGGTCACCCACAAGGAATCCACAATATGAAAGTTAGGCTTTGACTCACTCTATAGAAGAATTTTTCTTTTGATATTATAAGGAACCTGCTTTCTAAATCAAACACTTTACTCAAAGTCTCTAAAGATGACCTCAGGAATAACACCTCAGACATAGCTGTACTTCTGACCAGCCACATCCTCAACCATTTCCTTTAAAAAAATAGGAACTGCATACTGAACTCCCTCTTTGACCAGGTCCTACACTAACTCGAATAATCACAACTGGTTTGGATGCACTCTATTTCAAATAAACGCAATAGAACAGATTTTTAACACCATTCGTTTCTTTCAGAGTTAAATCTATCCATCCACTTCACAAAATAGCATCTGAGGTAGCTTAGGGTCGCTGATTTTTACTCAGATGCAGCAGTCCAAGCCCCAGAACTCGAGGGCAGAATCAGGAGGGAATAACACTGGCAAAGCCAGCTGACGAATGCCTCACACCTGCTCATGCTCCACAGAGGCTCTGCTTAGTGCCATGAGTTTCCTCTAATTGCACAAACACTGAAGCCCTCTGCAAAGTATTTTCAATCAAGGCAAGAAACAAAGAAAGAACTGCTTATCTGGTCTGCTGCTAACGAGCTTTTCAATGTGCCTTTATGAATGTTTGAATTCTAGTTCCCGTAATTGTACAGATAATTTTTTCTCTTAGTTGGGCCTAAAATATCCCGGAATTGTATTACGATTCAGTACATTTTATTAAGATAATACCCAGGAGCCTAGATCTTTGAAAACCAAGGCACTAATGTTCATTTCAGAGGGTAAAAAAACCATTGCTTAATTGATTTGCAGCTAGATACCCATTCTTTTACCTGAAATTTATGGAAATGGAGACTTGTCTTCTTTCCGGAAGTTCCCATGACATATAGAAAATCTGGAGTCAGCACGAAAGGAACTCTCTCCTTATTAATTCCAAGGAAGCTTTTATAATTCCCAAGAATATGGCCAAAATCAATATGGAAAAGGTTACCTTCATAAAGAGAAGAAGTCCTCACAGTTAGACAAATACAATAAACTGCTAAGAACACTTACTTGTATTCACAGTAGTTCCAACCCCTTTTTTCTGGTACATGTATCACTCTTAAGTTCAGCAGAAAAGACTATTTTCTTTTGGGGAGGGGGGAATACATAATTCTGTCTTCTTGGCAGAATTGCTTTTTATTTATCTTTGGCAGTTGTTAAAAGCCCAGCAGAACTGCTGTATTATCGAAACACACACTCACGGCTTTTCAAAAATCAACCAAGGAAAGCTTGTGCCTCACACCCGTAACAATCAGGTCATCGCTACACGAAAAAGGCTTGAGGGTTATGTTTCAAATACCCATGGGATGCTGGCACTGCCCATCTCCTCGGCGAATGTCATTGACTAGAACATGCTTTCTCCTCATGCACCTTCATTAGCCATTTCTGAACCACTCTGTATGTCCAAAGTCTGCATTGTCACCCTTCGGACAGCTTTGAGAGAGTAGTAGGGCATCAGTTCCCACAAAAGCGATGAAAACCTCTCCTTTTAAGGGTCACTACACCTACAGGGCTGGAGTGTGCTGCTCCCCTTCACATTACTTTATTAGTTTCTCTGGCAGCCAGGATACGGATACAAGAGTACGGTTACTTAAAAACACAGATTTGTAGTAGTGGCGCATGCACAAAAATATTAAACATCGAATTATATAAGATGATACTTAACAGTGATCTGTAGGTGGAACATCCTTAGATGTTCCAGATCTTAACCCAGCTTTCAAGTTCACCCAGCCTACCAAATCTGACTCCCTGCAGGCCTCTCAGACTGAGATCCTTCTGGCTCCTGAGGCTCAAGACAGCTCCTGTTAAAGACTCTGAGGCAAACCTGCTCATGACCACAACAGAACACCACTTCTTTCTCTGTTTCTCTGTCTACTGACCTGTGCCTCATTTTCTGCCAATGGGAACTAACACCACATTATGTTAAATATAATGTTGGCATTAAAGCATTTATTTGTCGTTTTTTCCTCAAGGGCTTCTGCTGAACTTTTTTACTGTAGTCTTCAATTAGCTAATTTCTGCCTTCAGGGTACTTCTTCTCTCTAGCCTTCAACTGATAAAACTTTAATATGATCGATATTAAATATCCTTCTAACTATTTTCCATCTCTTCTCAGAGACTAATCATGAAGCGAGAGGATCATGAAACTAAGAGTGAATTCCTTAGACTAAATAAAACTCCTCTATATGTACTGATTGTTCTGGGGTTCTTTCCACAGGTAAGTAAAATTAAGGATGAAACAACGTGCAGCTATGGAAGTTACTCCCAAAGTTCATGGTACAAAAAAACCTGTGAGTTTCTTCAGGAGGATATAACCATCCCACAGATTTTAGCAGCAAAAGAAATACAATCCATGTACACTTATTTCCTAAGATTTTTTACAACAGTACACAAAGCAATTACACTCCTCAGAAGTGAAAAGAGCCCAGCAGCGTACGAATTCTGATAGAATTCAGTTCCACTAAACACTGTCAGAACCACATCCACACATCATCTAGGTGAACAGCTATCTGCTTTGTAAGTTTTTTTGGTGTTCAGATGTTAGATGTAAACAGTAAAAAAATTTGGTTTACATTTCTCATTACTTAGTTTGTATCAAACTGCTCCTTGGAAAAAAAATGGCATTATTAATGATAAATATCTACAGCCTGTATGAAGGCCAAGAGAGGTGACAATATATTTCAATGTCACAGGAGGATCTGACCTTGTAAGCACCACTGACAGAACTGGTTTGTCTCTCTTCATTCACGGTTAAATGCATTATTTATTAAAAGGAAAGATAAATCTCGTGAAGTATAGATAAATCTAGTGAAGTATAGACAGTCTGCACATCTATGAAATTCCCAAAAAATAACCCACCTGTTTCTGTAATCATGATGTTGTCATTGTGCCTGTCTCCTATTCCAAGCACAAAGGTTGCCACACAGTATCCAGCACAAGAATAAACAAATCTTTCCACAGCTGCCTGAAACTAAAAATAAATCTTGTAGATGTTAAATGCTTCAATGCTAGACACTAAATGCAATCATTCTCAAAGTTATTTACCTTTCTGTTGACACATATCTATCACCAGTTAGGCAAACTGTTTTATAAAATACACCACTGCACAGCAGAGATCAAGATTACAGCCCTGCACTGCACTCCCCGTGCTGGCTCTATCCCTTAGCACAGAGAAAAGCAGCACAGAGCTGCTCACACATTCTGAGGAAAAAAAGGTGGCAGAAAGCTGTAGTAGGTCAGTGGATGTACACAAGCAAAGGAGTTGTGAGTACCCAAACCTGTATCTAAATCCCCTAAAACCACATCGCCTTTTGGTGTTCTTAGATGTCCTCTCAACCTGCTCCTTATGTACCACTTCTAACTTCCATTGATAAAGGAGCAATTTCAGAAGCATCTTGTGTCTCAGGAATTTGGCTGCCAGCTGGATGCTAAAGGCTCATTCACAGACACCCGCAGCTGAGCAGGGAAAATGAATGGATTTTTCAAACTCCCATAAGTAACAAACACAAATATATGGGCTCTATGCTCCTAAAATAGTAGGGTGCAATTGAAAATTCTGCCTAAAAATTCAAAGAACTCACCTTCTCTTCAATCATACATCTCTCCTTGAGCCACTGGTTTAGTATTTCATCCTTAAATGCACCAGTGTTCCCAACTGTACTCTGCTGAATTTTGGCAATTGTTGTAGCATCTTTCACAATTTCGATCATTCCTAAAGAAAGTAAGGAAAAGGTTAGAAGAAGTTATTAAATTGTTATCAGAGCATATTAAAAACATAAAAATTAAATTTTAAACTGTGTTTAAAAATCAGCTGCAGATCTTCATAGGGTGTGAGAAGAAACTTATTCGACAAGAAGCAACGGTTCTTGTTCATTCCTAGCTGAAACCAGCCAGAGCTCATAAAGAGCCTGGCATCCAAACTCCTATTCTTTGAAAATGGATGTATCACAAGATGAGTGGGGACCCTCCGCACAAGGCTTTTCCCAAGGAGAGGAACTATTCCTGTCCTGATCCCAATTCGCATTTTCCCCAGCTTCTCTCCAACTTCACAAAAACGAGATGAAGAAAAGCTTCAGTTTTGCCACAGTCTAGGGATGCAAGTGTTGCCAGGGCTGTGGCAGAGAAACAGAGCTGGCCCTCCTGCAGTGAATCCAATTTAAGCTTAAGTATGCATATACACAGAAAGCTCAGAAATACCAGTACACAGCGAGGTACAGCAGTGGGATTGCTGGTGAAAAGCTATGCTTGTCAGGGCCGTGGGGTCTGTCCCTAAACTGAACAGACCCTCGCCAAGGCAAACTGGCACATGACAGCAATATCGTGCAGAAACAAGGCCTTGTCCTGTTCGTGCCAGCATGGCACGTGATGGAGGGGAAGCTAGAGGGAAATGCAGAAACAGAGGCTGCAACACAACTCTGCACTGTAGTAAAGACTAGCAAATGCAGTCCAGACTGGGCATGCCTGTATGGGGGAAAGTCGGATTTTAGTTGAATTTATTTGATAATTGGAAATATTTTATCTTCTTTCCCTGGTTCAAGTTCAACAGTGTCTTCTAGCTTCAGCTCCAGCTCAGAGATAAGCAAGCAAACAAAAACACCCTTTTCTCGCCAAAGGATTCGAAGCAGTTTCTGGTTTGGTTTCAACTTGACTCTCTCTGAAACAGACCAGTTTCTTTCTATTCACAATCCCACCCTTTTGCAACTACTGAATTATGTAGAATTTTTCAGTAACAGAGTAACAGCACAGCAATCTCTTCCTGCCTTCCATGCATGGCTAAATTCATGGCTGAATACCCCCTAGAGGTATTTTCTTCTGTCTTTACAGTGGCCTGGATACATTTGCCATAAAACTGTTGTGGAAATATGACCTCCAAAACCCACCACCAAGACCGCCAAACTAAAAAGCTTTGCATTTTGGTCTGTGCCTGCCAAGCTGCTGTTTTTCTCCTGGGCGTGAGCTCCAGCTCTCATTCCAGCTGTTGCAAACGCTTTCCCTGCCTCTGCTCACTAATCTCCCTCTACTGGCCAACAGCTGCTTGATTGTGGGGGAGCAGAGCTGGCTCGGGAGGCGTGACGAGGATAGCAGCTCTCAGCTGGGCTGCATTCAGCTGCGAGGGAGTGCAGCAGGAAATGCACCATGCGATGTGTTTCTGGGGCTCGGTGGTACTAAGGCATGTGACTCTTCTAAGAGCCAGCTTGAACTTCTTACTTTCAGCAGTGATGCAGCACAGTAAGTAGTGATAATTGCCTCAGAGAGCCAGGAACATATGGACATGTCAAAGGGAGAGAGAGCAGGGTATGATCTTTTGCCACTGATCTAGAGAAGAGAAAGTTCCTCCTACAGAGGTCTGCTTGGCAGAAGCAGTGGAGAGGACAGATGCTTCCAGAATTACAACCTGCACTGAATGCAACGTCTTTTACAGAATGAGAAAGCTCTACACAGGAGGAGATGCCAGCCCCAGGTCTAAGACACCTGTTTCCCTGTGCTCAGGGTAGAGTGGGGTACTGTCCTTGTGTCAATACACAGAAACTGCCCAAGTTCCATGGAAGTATTAAGAGGGAGGGAAGAAGCGGCCTGGAAGAAGACCACGTGTGAATATTGTGAAACAACATTTGCATGCCACTACTCTTTGGTTCTGTTCCAAACAAGCATAAGCTCTACATCGAAGTGTGCCACATTGGGTATTACTAATTTAGGCTGCAGGTATTCTCAGCAAACCAAGCAGGGGTGTCAATATGATTAACCGTGCCCCTACTGTGGTGCTAAAAGGATGCTAAATTCTTACATCCCTCCCATGCATGTAGGAAAATCAAGTATTATTTCCCTGAGACAGAAGAATGGGGAATCAATTAAGAATTCATGAAAGAGTAACAGAAATCTGTGACTCAAGCATGAAAATGCTAGAATCGCCGGCAGAATTCCTCCTTCTTCCTCCATTTTTTCAATGCACTACATTGTCTTGAGATAATTTTAAACAAAATTAAATCGGATCCTAAAAATCCCTCTAAAAAATTAGGTTTAACACATCTAAAGGAGATGCAATCCCCCCAAATTTCCTTATATTTACAGTTAGTTAGTATTTTGATGTACAATGTTCCATTTCCTTTATTACTAAAATTCTATCAATATATATGATTCAATTTTAAAACATTTATATTAAGAGAAAAGAAACTCTCTTGTGTCATGCTACCAGGTATTTTATCAGTGAGTTTGGGTTTCCTGCATTGCTGAGATATCCTGAAATCAAGAGGATGTTCAAAAATTTTATGTGGCGATGGATTTTAGAGAGGAAGTACATTACAAAAGTATATTAAAGAGTTCTTAATTTTACTTGATTTCTTTCGCCACAAGTTCTGAAAAACTGATCATCTGTGCTGCAGGAACTAATGCCCTGTGAGAAATACTGCCTGAGTATCCTGTTAAATAATGTTATTGCTTCTATGTGGTATGAAGCTTTAGGTGAGGAAAAAAAAAGTTTTGCTCTTTTCTCTGTTTTATTCCCATCAACATATTAAAACACATCTTGAACAAGTCACTCACTTTCACTGCTGGTTCATACTAAATGTTGTTATTAAAGACAAACTTGCAGCACAACCCAAGTAGTTGGACTTGCACAGGAATCACAGCCAGTAAAGCTGGTGCTGCAGCTCAAGGAAGGGCAGAAACCACTGCCAATATGCAACTGAAGGCTGCTCACAGAAAGTGTCATAAAATGCTATTTACCTGAGGACTACAGCACATATTAGAATAGCTCTCCCATACACATCTTCTGCAAATATGGTATTTTGAATTTCTAATCACAGTAAGTGTGATCACATACCTATTTTGTTCCCTGTAGAAATGCAACCATATGGCAACAAACAGAGGTCCAAGGATTCTGCTTCCCAAATGGATTGCATAATTCGAAGAATCTAGTAAAAACAAATGTATATGCTAAATTATTTCAAATTATTTGAACATTACAGATTACTCATACAAATAACACTACCCAGACTCCTGAGATGGGGCTAAACTCACTTTGCTATTCAATTAAGAGATAAATACAGTAAGTATGCAACCATTCAAGATAATTAGTAATAGAACCAGGATTTATATTTCTTCATCTGTCCTATGACCAGGCAATCTCTACTTTTCTATAAAGTATTAATAAATACATTGTATGATTTCTAAATAAGGTGAGATTGAATGCGTTAGCAAGCATGTCCATTTTTTCCCATAAATACCCCCAAAAGCACTAACAAACCAGTTGTCAGAAATTAGAGAGATGCTAGCTGCTGATTTTTCATTTATTAACTTCATCCATTGCATGAATAAATGATAAAAATGCTTCATCAGAGAAACAGGGCATCTTGCACTAAGTAAGAATCTGTCTCTAGAACACCAAAATGTGAAGTATGTACGGCATATGGCAGGAAAAGTAAGGGTAACAGTATGTACTGTGTCTGGTTGGGATGAAGCTCCTTTTCTTCAGAGCAGCTTGTACTGTGCCGTGGTTTAGGGGGTGACCAATGCAGTGCTGGGAACACACTGATGTCCCAGTGTCCCCGCTGAACAGTGTCTGCTGAGTGCCAAGGCTGCCTGTTTCTCACCCTGCCTCACTGTGACTCGATTGGGGTGCACAAGAGGGAAGGGAAGGGACACAACCAGGCAGATGACCTGAACCAACCAAAGAAATACTCCATGCGGAACAATGTCACGCTCAGCAATAAAACAGGGAGGAAGGGGTTATGTGGGTTAACCACTTTCTGTGCAGGAACCGGCTGGGAACTGGTATACCCATGGGATGTGGTGAGTGACTGCCTTAGCACCCCTTGTTTTGTTTTCTTCCTCTGTTCTTCCACTTCTCCTTTGCTTATTAAATGACCTTTAGCTCAACCCACAAGTTTTCTTGCTTTTACTCTTCCTTTCCTCTTTCCCCATCCCATCAGGGTTAATCCATAACACGGTAACACAAAAAAACTGTAGTACAACAAAGATGATCCAGTGCTGATGTCAGCCTTGCCATACAGAGTTAAAATACAAAAGATAACCTCTTATTTCATACAGACAATGTAGACAAAGATATACACACTTTGGAAAAGCAAAATTATTTTAAAATACTTTAAAATATTCATGCTATTCTTTTTATAAGTTTTAGCTCTCATACCTGTAAAATTAGCATGTCCTGACGGAGGTCATCTCCATGTTTGAAGATGATGCCTATGGTTTCATTTGACAGAGCTGTTGGATCTGCACATTTAAATTCAAGCCAGAGAGGCTTCTTCTTAGATGCCATTACTTTACATTTTTCTATCTGTGAAAGACATGTTTATTGCTTGCTAGCCATTTTATGCCAACATCAACCCAAGAAACCTTTTTAACAGCAGCTACAGAATAGTTTACTAACTTCCATTCGGTTATACCACAAGCAACACACTGAAAGCACATGTAAAGAACGGTGTTCAGTTGCCACACAAAGCCTCTCTGAACCTGCACAACTTTTAACTATTGTCCATGATAAAGGAAGAAGTGCATCTTGACTCTCCAAAACTAGATTTAGCTTGTAAATCTGCTTCAGACAGATTTAAAACAGGAATAGACATTTTGACAAAACAGGAAATGATGGACCCTCACAACAGCACTTTGACAGGTGCTTTGCAAAACCAGAACATAATCATTGTCCAATGCAATTGACCACATCATCCACCCTTGTGACTTCTAGCAACTACATTCCAGATTGCTTGGTTCAATTCCCTTAGTAAATTGTTCACATTTATGGGGGAAATGGCATTTTTGAAACTAATGTAATGTAATCATTCATAAAATAAGAAAATAAATTCCCTATTTAGTTCTATTACATTTTTAATATTGATAAATTCAGCACTGAAACTGCAGTATTTCAAATGTTTTCTCCAGTACTTATGGCCAATACAACTGCAGTATGCCTTACTTCCTATTCTGGAATTCCTGATTCGTTGTTGAACATTACTATGTACAATAAAGCCGTCTAAAATGTAAACAAATGCAAGCGCTCATCAGTGCTTGAGAGCTGATGGAATCCATGATGTAGGAGTATTTTAGTATATTCACATTTCATAAAGATTATGGACAAACAGGACTTGTTAAAAGGAACATGAAATGAAAGTTTGTTTTACCAAACATTTTTATTCACATAGTTAGGAAAAAGAAAAGCTAACCCATTAATTTTTGGACATAGCTAACTTCCTCTGTAAATCTATTGCTTCGTTCATCTAGGAAGGTCCTGGTAGGACTGAATACTTCCTAAGTGATGGAAAACTAGAAAATCCAGAGAAAGCTTTTATTTTATAAGCTACTTTCTGTCAAGTAGTTGATTATTTCTGTACCAAAAAAGACGACTAAAGAGAGACAAATACAAACAAAAAAATAGTATTTAAGAAGTCACAAATTATTTTGGGATAAGAAATGTCTGAATTGACTTCTGGGCTGACAGTACTTCAGTCATGCTCAGCTGGGAGGTGTTTAACTCTCTCAGCTTGAAGACAGACTAGCTTATAGCCTGTCTCCCAAGGCACAGGTTTATTTAACAGAAACGTGGCCATATCTAGACAATGCCTGACTATTCAGCAATTCCTTAAGTTGGATGGTTTGTCTGTCCTTAGCTAGGAGAAAAATTAAGGGACTCTTTTCTTGTAGGGTCCTTACTGCACATCAAGTGACTCCAAGAATCTTGACTGCTCTTCTTTACCCAGACTTCACAGTGCATTTTAGATGCATGATCCAATTTCCTTTCACTACACATCTGCTGATTTATGAATCTTTTTTTTAAACTCTGAGTCAAACACACACAATTGCAATCTCACCACAAAACTGAAGGCAGCAATATAGAAAACACCAAGCGTTTCTTAATGTATTTCTAACCAAATCATAACGTATTTTCTAACAAAAACAACAAAGAGATACTGAAAAATCAGAAATAGCTGAGGCGGACACTTTTGTCAGTATGATGAAGGTCTGGACCCAAACCTTAGTGACAGATATGAATCAGGGTAAGACAGAGAAAGTAACTGGAAGAATAGAAACTGAATATCCCAAAGCCCCTGAATCAGATAAAACCGTTTTACACAGGTATTTATCTTCAAAAAAAGTCAGCTACCTAGTTAAATCCTGGATTAAACTAATGGACAAATTATAATTGCCATTTAATGATTAGAATTTCATGGGTTGTTGCAATTTTTTTAGCACATGTCATTACATTTAGAAAAATAATAACAGCTCTGGGAACAAAAACCTACTGAGTCCACGGAATGTCATTGCATTCACACTGAAATAAGACCATTAGACGTATAAGCAAAATTTTTTACCAAGTGACACATACTTGCAAATAGATTTTTTTCTAAAAAAGGATTTGTAGAAAGTCAGAATATACTTACCACTAATGTTCCTGCTCTTAGGCCAGGATCATAGGGAACTCTAAAACTTTCTGGAAGTTTGCTGCCCTGTAATTTTTCAAGCTTTTGTCTCAGCTGTGCAATAACTGCAATTACAAGTAAGAAAACACAATGCAATCAAAAGTTGGAAGGCAAAAAGGTTATAGGTAATCAAACTTGTTGAGCATTATAATTTGGCTAAAAAGCTCCATTTAGCTATTTTTTAAATTGCTTTCCTCCTGGATCTCCTGATTCAAGAAATGGAGGAAAACTCTTGAACGTGCACTGTTAACGGTCAGGGCTGTTTCAGACACCTAAAGGTAAAGTCTTCAAACACCTCAGAAGTCATGTGCCTTCTCTGCAGTGTTAGAAACGCTGCACAGAAAGATTTTACATTAAAATGTCAGCTTTTGTTTAAAAAACAAAACACAGTAGAACACACCAAAAAATATTTTCCCTCATAACTGACAAGAAATGCAGACAGACTCATGGCTTTTGAATTCCTGGAATCAATTACTCTGTAACCATAAGGAGACAAACTACACAGACACTGAGTTTCCTGTCCTCCTAAAACTGGTTTCATAGTGCAGACTTCTTAATCTCACATTCCAGTAAGAAGAAAATTTGCTGTATATTTATATGAACATGAATTTTAATGTTCATAGCTAAACACAATCTTTTAATTAATAAAACCTCAAGCTTCTGAATCTTCAACTCAGAAGAGTACAGATTATACAACGCACGATGTATGTTGTTCATCTCAGCTAGTGAGCGTCAGCAGCATAAGCAATACACTGGCATTACCCTGCATTAGGACAAAGACCTGAACACTGCTCTAAAAGAAACTGTAGCTACACAGAAGAGGATGTATATATGCTCAAGTAATTTTGGAGTCAAAAATTAAAGAGCAAAAAAAGAAAGCCAAACATGGACCGGGATACTTAAAATAGAATCACAATCATAAAATCATGGATTAGTTTGGGTTGGACAGGACCTTTAATGGCCAACTAGTCCAACCCCCCCGCAATGAGCAGGGACATCTTCAACTCAACTTGCTCAGAGCCCCGTCCAACCTGACCTAAAATATTTCCGGGCATGGGGCATCTCCACCACTCTGGGCAACCTGTTCCAGTGTGCCAACACTCGCATCATAAAAAAAATGCCTTCCTTAGGTGTAGTCAGAATCTGCCCTGCTTTAGTTTAAAACCATTAACCCTTGTCCCTTTGCCACAGGCCCTACTAAAAAGTTTGTCCCCCGCCTTTTTTACAAACTCCCTGTAAGCACTGGAAGGCTGTTAGGTCTCCTGAGCCTTCTCTTCTCCCGGCTGAACAACCCCACCACTCTCAGCTTTTCNTCCTCACAGGAGAGGTGCTCCAGTCCTCTCATTGTTTTTGTGACTCTCCTCCGGACTCACTCCAGCAGATCCATGTCTTTCCTGTCCTGAGCGGCCCAGAGCTGGATGCAGTATTCC
>VZTA01003123.1:0-14993 GCA_013398855.1 Mohoua ochrocephala | reverse complement strand
ATATGTTTATTTATTTATTTATATATGTTTATTTATTTATGTATTATTTATTTATGTATTTTTTTATATGTTTATTTATTTGTGTATTTTTTTTATATGTTACATATTTTTAATATATTTTTATTTATAATTTTTATCATTTCATTTCTATTATTCCACTCCTTCAGCCCCCTGAATATCCCAAGGGCCCGAAATACGAAATTCCCACTGAATTGGAGAATCCAAACCAGAAATTGTGGGAAAATCCCTGCTGAGACTTGGGAAATTTTGATGATTCCAAATCTCTCTCTCACCCCCTTAAATTTTGGATTAAAAATCCATAAAAATCCAGATTTCCACCATTAAATCCGTATTTTCCTCATTAAATCCATATCCCTCAACTCCAGGCAGGACGGATTTGGCTCGGGGGCGCTTTGGTGAAGGAGAAATTTACCCGATCCTGCTGAAATTCGGGATTGATATCCCAAATTACATCCGACTGCTTTGGGATCCGGCGGATCCGCCTCCAACGGGAGCCACCGGATCCCGGGAAATCCCGGAATTCGGGGCCGGTTTGTTTCATCTGTGGAGAATCCACCCTTTTTCCCTCTTTTTTTCCATGAATTCTTTTCGGTAGCTCTGGAAACGCCCAATCCTGATAAAGAGGAAACAATTCCCAACTCCTTTCCCTCCATCTGGGAGCCCCAAAAAATGCGGGAATGGGGCAGCAGCTGTCGGGCTCTGCACATCCAACAGGTCAGGGCAGGAAGGAGGAGGGAGGAATCCGTGGAAACCTTCGGGGGGAATTTCGGGAGACGGAGCGTAATTAACGCCAATTAATTTTTGGCCGGGGATTCCGGAGCTCGGCTGTTGGGAAAGGCCCTGCTGGGATCTGGGATAGGCGGCTCCTCAGCTGGTGGGGAGAATTCCGGCTCCGTCATCCCAAACAGAGGGAAACTGGGGATCCTGGGAAGGAGGACAATGGAATTTGCTCGGCAGATTCCAAGATCTGGCCCAGGAGGTCGGGAAAAAGCAGCTTCCTGTTCCTTATCCGGATGGTTCCTCTCCTTAGGAAACAGAAATACAAACATTTATTGATACAAGAGGCAAATAATGAATTTAGCGGGAAAATATCCCTGGAAATACCATGGAATACCAAAACAACCCCACAACATCCCAGATTTCTGCAGTGTCTTTACAGAACAGGGATTTTTCCCTCTGAGTTTGTTGTTATTCCCATAAAAAATGGGACTGAGGGAGGTGGCGGTTGTTTGGTTTGGTGGGAAGAATTCCTGCTGGTGGGAAGAATTCCAGCTCTGTCATCCCAAACGGGTGGAAATTGGGGATCCTGGGAAGGAGGACAATGGAATTTGCTCAGCGGATTCCAAGATCTGGCCCAGGAGGTCGGGAAAAAGCAGCTTCCCATTCCTTATCCAGATGGTTCCTCTCCTTAGGAAATAGAAATACAAAAATTTATTGGTGTAAGAGGTGGATAATGAATTTAGGGGGAAAAAATCCCTGGAAATACCATGGAATCCCAAAAAAAACCCCACAACATCCCAGTTTTCTTTAAAGAACAGGGATTTTTTCCTCTGAGTCTGTCGTTATTCCCAGAAAAAATGGGACCGAGGGAGGCGGCGGTCGCTTGGTTTGGAAGGTCTTGTAGTGCTGGGATCCGCTGGATCCGGGAATCCCTCGTTCCTTTGGGAATGCCCTGACCCCGTGAACCCCCTGCGGGATCGCAGATCTGCTCCGTACCCACATCCCGCTGGGTTGGGCCTTCCTTGGATCCGCAGCCCAGCACAGAGCAGGGTTTTTCTGGGATGAAGGGCTCCGACAGCTCCGAGAATTCCCCAAACCTCAGGAATCCAGAGGGAAATCCAGAGGTCGCTCGGTCCAACTCCTTGCCCCGGGGTGGGATGAGCTTTCCCTGCCAGGGCTGGGTCTGGAATGCGAGGGAATGGCGGAAATCCGGGAACAGGCGGGAGATGGGGAAAGGGAAAATTCCCAGAAAGCGGAAATTCGCCACAATTGAAAATTGGGGAAATGAGGGAGGAGCGAAAACGTTAAAAGAAAGAAATCTGTGGGAAGTGAAAATTCCCAGAAAGCAGAAACTTGTGAAAATTAAAAATCTGTTGGTTGGAAAATGAGCGATGAGCAAAAAGTTAAAAGGAAAAGGATTTTGCAAAGGGAAAATTCCTGAAAAGGAGAGATTTGTGAAAATTGAGGATTCCTCCAGAAAGGAATTAGCCATGAGTGAAAAGTGGTTGAAACAAAAAAAATTTGGGTGGGGGAGTAAAAATTTCCCAAGGGGAAACGTCCACGAGAGGCAAAAATTCCTGAGCTGAAAATTCTGCCAAGTGCAAAAATTTCTAGAAACGAAAAATTTGTGAAGCGCCAAAGTTTTTGGGAAGCAAAAAAAAAGGCAAAATTTGTGAAAATCAAAAGGTTTCCGAAGGGGAAAAATTGATGAAGAGCAAATATTTGTGGAAAGGAACAATTTTGAAATGCGTCATTCCTGATGCTGCCCAAAACATTCCCGAAAACCTCCACGTTCAAGTCCTGGAATTCCGTCAAGGATCGGGATTTCCAAGGCTTTCTGCAGTTAAACCTGGCCTAAAGGAGCAGAAATTCCGTGAATTTCCCGGCTCCTTCCCGGCAATCCATTCTTTTTCCCTTATCTCTGTTTTCCCTCCCATCCCTCTCTCTCCCGTTGGAATTCCAATCCCAGATTCCTCATCCCAAGGAGGGAGCGGTGATGGGATCATCCTTCTCCTGCAGATCCTCATCTTTCCCTACGAACCATCCCCATTTCCTTCACCCTTTCCACCCTCTCCCCGCTCATCCCGGATTTTCTCCGGCCGCTCCCGCTCCTCTCCAGGGTGGAATTCCGGGGTCACGCTGCCTCATCGGGCTGTTCCCACCCTCATTCCCGGCGGTGTGGGCACAAATCCCTGGCTCCTGCTGCCACATTCCCACTTTTCACCTCCTCTTCCTCCTGCCCCGTCCATCCCTCCCGGCCTCCAAGGATCCTCATCCCCGTTTCCTTCGGACCCGCTGGTCCGGTTGGTTTGGGCAGGGGTATCACGGAGCTTTTTTTTTTTGGGATGAAGGTGATTTTCCAAGGATCAAGGAGCCGCAGGAGCCGGAGATAAGGATCAGAGTGACTCGGGCAGGGTGTGGGAGGGTGGGAGAGCCGCGGCTCCAGCCTTAATCTCAGCCTCTGTGAGTCAGACCCAGCCTCTGCTGAGGTCAGCTTAGGCTTGAATTTAAACCCGGCCTGGGCTGGGGGGGCACCCCAGGGTGTTCCAGCCACGTTCAGGTCCTGGAATTCCGTCAAGGATCGGGATTTCCAAGGCTTTCTGCAGTTAAACCTGGCCTAAAGGAGCAGAAATTCCGTGAATTTCACTCCAAACGCTGTTCCAGGAATATCCCTGTCCCCGTCCGGCTGCTGCTCATGGGCAGGGCTGGAGGTGGAAATTTTATGTCCTGAACCAAAGTCCCTCTTATCCCTCGGGATGCTGGAGCCACTGATCCCAGGGCTGGGGCCTCTTTCCTATGGAGCCAGGCTGGGAGAGCTGGGAATGTTCCCCTGGAGAAGGGAAAAATCCAGGGAATCCTCAGAGCTCCTTTGCAGGGCCTGAAGGGGCTCCAGGAGAGCTGGAGAGGGAGTGGGGCCAAGGGCTGGAGGGCCAGGAGGCAGGGAATGGCTTCCCAGTGGGAAAGGGGAGCTTGGGCTGGGATGTTGGGAAGGAATTGCTGTGGGTGAGGGTGGGGAGGGGCTGGGCTGGAATTCCCAGAGCAGCTGGGGCTGCCCTTGGATCCCTGGGAATGTCCAAGGCCAGGTTGGACATTGGGGCTTGGATCCACCTGGGACAGTGGGAGCTGTCCCTGCCCATGGATGGGGTGGGATTTGAGGTCCCTTCCCACCCAATCCATGATTTTATGTCCAGACCTGCGTGACCGAACAAGAGGCGTCGCTTCACCCAAACCGGGAATTTCATCGTGTGGATTTCAGGGAATCTCCCATCCCTCCTCCTCCCACTTTGCCCCTGGATCGCTCCTCCTGAAGCAGCACGGGGACCCTTTTTGGAGTGACACTGGAGCAGAAACCCCGGATGAGGTGGAAAAACCCAAGTTTGGCCACTTCTGCAACCATTCCAAGGGAGGATTTTGCAAGAGCGGGTGTGGGATCCCTGGCTCGGCTCCAGCTCCGCTGATCCCATGGAAAGCGTGGAAAAGAGGAAACCCCAAATCCAAACAACAAACCCCAACCCTTCCCCCCTTCCCCCTCCCCCCAGCTCCTGCAATTTTTGGGTGTGTCCAAACATTTTCCAGAGCTGCTGATTTTTAGGAGTGGATGAGGTGATTATCCGAGTGTTAACGAGATAAAAATTACGGCTGAATATCCCAGAGGTTTTTTTTGGGATTTGAGCTGCTGTGGGTGATGGGAGGATGGATAAGCCGGGCTTTGCTGAGCTCCCGGATCTGCAAATCCCCGCAATTTTTGGTACCAAGCTCTGGGATCAAAGCTGCTCCGTAAACGGGAGTTATTAATAATCCTAATTATTGGATGTTGGAAAATCGGTGCTGGGTGTTTTCCCATTTGAAAAATAAAGGGAGAGGGATGGAGCCCTTCCAACTTTTCCCCGGGAATATGAAGTTCATTTATAAAACAATGTCAAGGAGTTGCCTCAAGGAGACTGGAATTTTGGGGGTTGTTCCTGGGGATTTTTATCTTGCCGTGAAAACAATTCCCGAACTCAAAGGGGAGAATTTTCGGGAGCTGGAATTTAATCGTGGTTTACAATTCCTGATGGATCATAAATCATTTTCCAGAGCAGGGATAGAGGGAAAGGGGGTGCTCCTCTCCCCTTTGGGATGGGGCGGAACTCGGGAATTGTCCCGTGCCAGCGGAATGAAGCAACAGCTCGTTTGGGAGGTGAAGTCATGGGATCGCAGGAATCAGGGCTGGGAAAAAGCTCCTGAAGGAATTCGCTCCATCCCTCTCCCCCCTACGTGCTCGTGCCTCCGTCCCGAGCTTTGTCCGGACTAGTTGGGAACATCCCAGGGGAGCGGAGGAACTTCTCCAAACGAAACTGCAGCAGAGGAGCTGAAGCCCAGCCAGGAATGGGAATTTTCCTCCTGGGAAAAAAAATTTTAAAAATAATAAAAAAAAAAGCCATGGAATCTCCAGGCTGCCAGGCTTGGAATGAGCCTCCAGCAGCACAAGGGTTAAATCCCAGGATCTTTAAGGTTGGGAAAATCCCTCTAGGATCGAGTCCAACACAGCCAGATCCACCGCTCACTTTTCCCGCAGATTTCCTCTTCGGATCCCGAGCGATCCCATCGTTTTTCCGGGTGGAAGCTGCGCTGGCGGAGTGGCCGCAAATCCCAGGGAGAGCGGGAATGCTGGAGGGTTCACGGGAGCCTCAGGAACGGCGTCCACCAGCCTGGAATGAGCTCTGCTCCCACAAAGGTCATTCCAGGTCAGGGAAGCCGGACAGGGTTGGAGATCGGCGGTGGGAAGGAAAATCCTCCCCCCACGGGAAGCCGTGGAAGCGCTGTCGTCGGAATCGTCCAAAGCAGGGCTGGAAAAGCGGATTCCAGCATGGAAAAGTGCCCTGTGTTGTGTGTTCAGGGGGTGAGGGGGCCCCCAAAATCCGGGATGTGCTGGGTTGGGAAGTGCTGGGGGAAGGGAAAGGGATTTTGTGCCGAATTTCTGGGTCCGTGGAGAATTCCTTGCCCTTTTAGGCCTCTGGAATGTCACAGAGGCGGCAAATCCAAGGTACTGCTGCTCCTTCCAACCCCAAATTCCCAGCAAAACCCCAGCCAGGCCTTTTCCTGGATAAATCCCCTAAACTTTGGGGAACCAAACTTCCGTTGGCTAAACTTTCCCTGGCCTCAGTGGCTGCTTCCTCCTTTTTTCACTCAATTCCAATGGATCTGGAATTCCCTCTGCCCCCACATTCCCTCTGCCCCCAAATTCCCAGCAGAAGGCCAGCCAGGCCTTTTCCTGGACAAATCCTCCCATTCTCCCCTAAACCTCCCACTGGCTAAACTTTCCCTGGCTTCAGTGGCTGCTTCCTCCTTTTTCACTCAATCTCAATGGATTTGGAATTCCCTCTGCCCCCAAATTCCCAGCAAAACCCCAGCCAGGCCTTTTCCTGGATAAATCCCCTAAACTTTGGGGAACCAAATTCCCGTTGGTTAAACTTTCCCTGGTCTCAGTGGCTGTTTCCTCCTTTTTCACTCAATTCCAATGGATTTGGAATTCCCTCTGCCCCCACATTCCCTCTGCCCCCACATTCCCAGCAAAACCCCAGCCAGGCCTTTTCCTGGACAAATCCCCTAAACCTCCCATTGGTTAAACTTTCCCTGGTTTCAGTGGCTGCTTCCTCCTTTTTTCCCTCAATCCCAAAGGATTTTTCGCCCCTGGGATGAATCAACTCCTCGGGCTCCGTTTGGAATCCCGGCCTCACGGCGACCCTTTGGCAATCCGGGAACGAAACGCGGTGTCCAGGCGGGATGGGAGGGAATCATCCTCCCGACGCCAGCCGCGTTTGGGAATGCTGCCTCTCCTGGCTCCTGGGCACTCCCACTTTTTCCAGGATTGACCTTCCCGCCTTGGGGATATTTCACACACAATGGCTGGCGTGGAGGAGCCTTCATTTTCCAGACAATTACGGGGAAGCGGCATCCGCCGCGTTCCCGCCACGTTCCCACCCCGCTCCTTTGATGTCGGGTGATTTCACGGCTCCTAATGATAGGACACGGACCAGGGGGGAAGATCCTCACCCTCTGGAATCAACCCCCATTCCCACAGCCTCATTCCTTTCTCCCAGTATTTATAGACGGGATTTGATTCCCTCCCCACGGCAGCTGGAGTTGTTTTTGCCCCTCGTCGCTCCGGGTCCTTAATTAAAGCACCCTCGTTAATTATCCCGGGAGGGGGGGACACTCCTTTGGCAATTATAAGTTGGAGAGGGAGGAGGGCTGCTCCCATTATCCCAAGGCTCGGGAGAGGCTCAGCAGGATGGGTTGGGTAGTTGGGATTTGCTTTTTTCCATGGCTAAAACCACTTTTTTTTCCCCATAATTTGTGTTTTTTAGGGATGGATCGAAGCTCATCCTGGGCCTTTCTTTTTTCCCTGAGAGCAACCAGGTGGAAAAAAAATCCATTGATTTTCAGTGGATCCATTGATTTTAATGGATCCATTGATTTTCAGTGGATCCGTTATCACCTGTCAGTGGATTTTCAGTCTGTCCATGGATTTTCAATCTATCCATGGATTTTTATTCTGTCCATGGATTTTAGTCTGTCCATCACTCCAAGCCCGTGAGGAAAAGCTTTGGAAGTTGAGGCGATGCTCTGAGCATTCCTCGGAGCCTCCGGAAGCGAAGGAGCCGAGGGTGAGGACCAACAAACTGCTCCATGTCCGGGAAACATCCTTGGGAAAGCCGTGTCCTGAACTGAATGGGAATTCAACCCCTCCTGGACAGGATTTCTGAGGAGCTGAGGGATTTTTCCATCTTCCTATCCCTGTTTTCCTCGGTCCTCTGAGGCTGGGAAGGACCAGTCCTGCTTCCCGCGAGCCTGAGTCACGCAGGAGAGCGTTATCCCGGGAGCCGAGTGCGTTATCCCGGGAGCCGAGTGCGTTATCCCGGGAGCCGAGTGTGTTATCCCAGGAGCTGAGTGCGTTATCCCGGGAACCAAGTGCCTTATCCCAGCTCCCAGGCTCGGGATGGCTCCCAGGATACCATGGATGAGGTGGAGAACCCCGATTCCATGTGCTGCATCCTTCTCGTATTCCCAACCCTCATCATTCCAAGGAAATCCCATCTTTGGTGGGATTGGGCTTGGGATGGATCCCAGGATAACATGGATGAGGCGGAGAACCCCGATTCCATGTGCTGCATCCTTCTCATATTCCCAACCCTCATCATTCCAAGGAAATCCCATCTTTGGTGGGCACAGGGGTTTGTGACACCCTGACATTCCCTCTCCTCCCCACCCCCATCACTCCAGGTCCCTGCCTTCCTACCAGAGGCCTTTTCCCAGAGGAATCGCAGGTTTGGGAAGGATTCCTGGGAATTGTGGATTTCTGGAGCGGGGACGGCCACGGAAAACTGAGGAGCTCCAACAAATCCCGGGAAGGTCCTGGCACCGCTCCTGCTCCAAGATCCCGAGGCTTTGTTCGGTTCCTCCTCATCTTGGAGGTGAAGGGGATGGCCTGGAGAAATTCCAGGTGGGAGTAATTAGTTTGGAATTCCCTCCTGTAATTTCTTCTGAGGGAATTACCCCGGAATTCTGCTGCGGGAATCACTTCAGAGGAGGGGAGGGTGGGGACAGGGGTTGTCACCTTGAGAGGTTTCTCACAGCTCCAGGTGTGGAGCTCCTTCACCACCAGGATTTCAGGGATCAGCTCCCGGGAATTTAGGAAACAACATTCCCTCTCGATGGGCCCAGCTGGCCAAAAAGCCTGGAATTCCGCTGGAGTTATTTGATAATGAATTCCCATAATCCAAAAAAAAAAAAAAAAAGTGTTTTAATGAATTTCTATTAATCCAGGATGATTTTCCATTAATCCAGGGATCTCTGGGAGCGAGGGATCTCTGTGTCCCGTTGGATTTCTTCTCCCTTCTTTAGCCTTTCTCTGCTTTTGTCCTTCTCCCTGGAGAATTCCTGCGTATCCCCACATTTCCTCCTAAATCGGGGTCGGAAATTCCTTATCAGATTGATAACGCGTTGATGATAAAGGTTCAGCCCTCCAACTTCCTCTGGGGGCTTTTCCTTTTCCCTCTCTTCATCCTGGAGAGGCTCTGGGCTCCAGCATTTGGGATTCAGAGCTCGCCCAGGAACTTCTGGAAGTTGATGAGGTTGAGGACAACCCCAGCGGCCAAACCCGATTGCAGACACCAACCACCAAATCATGGAATCACGGAACATTCCAAGTTGGGAAAGACCCACAAGGATCATCTAAATCAGCACCTCCCAACCCTCCATCCCTGGAAATTCCATCAGTGTTAAGATCCAGACTCTTTTTTCCTGGTGGGAGACACCTGAGGGGGGTTCAGGGGAACCCTCAGCGTTGTATTTCCATGTTTATTTGCAGATGTGAATTCCCAGTTCATGATCCTGTCACTACGGACGGGGAAAGGTGGGAATCAGTGGTCCCAGCTGTCAATCCTTTGTTTTCTGACCCTCTTTGGGTGTCCCAGAGGGTCTGAAAGTCCCCGAGCACACGTGGACAGTTGGGATGAGCAGGGAATGACCCCGGGGGCCGTCGCCGTCACTCAGGGCTTGAATTCAAGATCCAAATGTGGGATCCGGGACACAACATGATTGATTTTCCCGGGGTTTTTTTTCCACAGTCCGGGATGGAGCCGCCCTCTGGAACTTTGCTGACCCCGTGAACGCTCCCATTCTTTGGGGACAATGAGCTCTTAAACTCCTGACACCGGAAAAAAACCCAACAGCCTTGGTTTGAGCTGCTGACAGCGGGATGTGAGATGAGATGATGATGGTGGCGATGATGACGGTGGTGATAAATGATGATCCATTCTTCATTCACCTTCTCCGGGGACAACTTTGTCCAGACTTCTGTTCCATCCCCTTTCCTCCCAGCCGGGATTTGCTTCCCAAGTGCTTCACCCCGAAGCTCTTCAGGCTTGGAATCACCTCAGGGTTTGGGGATTCTTCCCTTTCTCCTCTGCTTCTTCTGAACCAGGAGACCGGAATTGCACTCTGGAACCAAGCTGGAAATTCCTCGTGGAATTCCACATTTTAATTTTGTTTTTTACCTTATTTTATTTTATTTTATTTTATTTNTTTTGTTTTGTTTTGTTTTGTTTTATTTTATCCAATTCTCTGGATAACCGGCCCCAGGTTATTCCCTCGCGGGGAATTCCGGCGCCCTCACTCCCAGAGGAGCTTTCAGGTCCATCCCAGAGTCACGGACACGTTCCAAGGGCTGAGGGAGGAGAAGGACCCTCTTGTTCGTATCCGTGTGTGTGTTCCTGGAGGATGGAGCAGCCCAGACTTCCAAGACATCATCCCGGAGAGTTCCACCCCTGGATGGGCTGGAATGGGACCATCGGTGTTGTTCTTATGGCCGAGGGTGTCCAGGTGTGGGATGGAGAGCCTGAGAGAGCCTGGAATGGTCAAGTTTTTCCAGCAGGGCTTTCCCAGGAGGCCTCCAAATGAATCCCTGTCCTGCAGACGGGATTAAACCTCCAGAAAATCCCAACAGGTCCCAGCTGGCTCCATCCTGAGGAGCCTTGATCCCAAAATCCAGGCTGGAATCCTCCTCCTTGGGCATTATCAGAGCTAAGATGGGAGAAATCAGAAGGTCTTGGCTGGAAGGACCTTAAGGATCATCCAGTTTGGAGCAACCCTTCCTTCCCGGGGGAATCCATTTTTCCTCCCTTGTTTTGCGGTGTTATCCCTGGAAAATTCTTTCCGTTGGGTTTGGAGACGATCCGAAACAAACCAGAGCCTTTCTCAGTTTGGGATTTAGGACCAAAGGCCAGGAGAAGACCCCGGGTGAGTCTTTGACTCTTTGAGTTCCTCTGGCTGTAGGAAACATTTCTGGAGCCACCAGCCCCACCCCACTGATGAGAATTGTGGACATGGAATGTGAAGATCTCTCCCATCTTTTTTCCCAACGTGCAAATCCGTGAATTATAAATACTGTAAATGAGGGAATTTTGGGGTGGAAGTCACTGACTGGCCACGTTGTGGGGGCTCAGACCCATTCCCAGAAAATTCCCAGGCTCATTTCCTGAGCCTCCGAGGGACTCCAGGGTTTTCCACCTGGTTCCTGCATTCCTTGGGAGTTGAGGCACGTTGGATATCCAGGTTCTTTGGCTGCCTGTTCCCAGATTTTGGGGCCAGTTTGGAGTCCCTTGGGCAGTCACACGGGGTTTTCTTGGCATTCCTTGGGGTTTTAGGGCTCCGTTTATCCCAGAAACCTCCAGACTGAGACTTTCTGGGCCCTGGAGTCATTCCAGGATGACAAAAGGGTGCCTTGCTCGGACAACACAACAATTCAGACTTCCTTAATTTTCTGAACAGGTTTCGGGAATTCCAGCTGGAATTTCCGGGCACGTAAATCCCCAATATCTCTTCCCATGATCTGGTCTCATTCCTTCTTGGAACGTGAGCCCCTGGCAGCGCTTCAACCAAACCTCTTCCCTTCATTTCCCTCCGTCATCCCATCGTTCCAGGAGGAGGAACGGCCTTGGAAGGAACCTGCTCCAACATCCCCCCATCTTGGAGAGGCGGCCGCCGTCGGATCGACCCGGCCTGGCATTGTTTGGGAAGCTCATTGATTCCAGGTGCGGAGCCACCGAGGGAGATGGCCCCTCCCAGGAATATTTCCAGCATAATCCAAAGCAGGACGGTGGGTTTAGATGGGCCATAATTGCCCTAATTTGGGCAAGATGGGACTGGCTCGGCTCTTAAATCAAAAACGAGGCTTCGCATTTCATCCAGACACGACTCCGGTCATCCCAGCGCTCTTAAATCCATGAGTTGTTGATTTGGGAGATAAACAAGGGATGGGTTTGAAGCAAACACGAGGAAAAAAAATAGAATTTCTCAACCGTCCAAAACTCCTAAAATTCCCTTTCAGGAGGAATGGATTTCATCCTTTGAGCGAGAGGAATTGCAGTAGGTTCTCGTCTCTAAACATATTCCCATAATTAAATTTCAGGAGGGGAATAAAATCTCGGCCAGGAAAATTCAACCATTTCGTTTGGGTTTTGTTTCATTCCTCTGACTTTTTTAAAAAAAAAAAAAAAAAGTAATTAATCACCCCAAGCAGCTGAAATAAGGGACCTGAATTTAATACATTTATATGTTTTATTCAGGTATTTGTTTTGTTTTGTGGTGAGTAAAATATTCCCCGAGGGAATGAGCGGCCCAGAGTTGGAAAAAGGATCCCTCAGGAATTCCTGTGGCCCCTTTTGCCCCGACAGCCATCGAATTTTCAGCCTCGGCGTCCTGTTTGGCATTCCCGGGATGATTCCTTTACAGGGAGAGGTGGGAAAACGGGGGAGAAATTCCGGTTTTTCCCTTTCCTCCTGTTGTCCTTGACCTGGCACCGCGTCCTGCCCTTTCTCCCCCACGGATTGCCCAACTCTCCGAGGCCTCTGGCATCACTTTGCCTCCCACGCCCTGCACCTCCACACCCCTTTCATCACAATTCCACACCTCCTCCACTTCCCGGGGCTCCTTCCCCAGTCGGAGCCGTGAACTCTCCTTGTTTTCCACCCCTTTCCCCCACGTTCTTCGCTGGCTGCGTGTTTGGGACAGCGCTTACTTCACCTGCCCTGCCTTGACTTGTGGGTTCCTCTCGGCACTGAAATCCCTTCCCACTCCTGCCAACACCTCTGGAAAAGCCATTTATCATGGAATTGTGGAATGGTTTGGGTTGGAATGACCTTAAAAATGATCCAGTCCAACATCCCACGGGCAGGGACACCTCCCGCTGTCCCAGGTCGATCCAAGCCCCATCTGACACGGCCTCGGACACTGCCAGGGATCCAGGGGCAGCCCCAGCTGCTCTGGCAATTCCAGCCCAGCCCCTCCCCCCCCTCACCCACAGCAATTCCTTCCCAACATCCCAGCCCAAGCTCCCCTTTCCCACTGGGAAGCCATTCCCTGCCTCCTGGCCCTCCAGCCCTTGGCCCCAGCCCCTCTCCAGCTCTCCTGGAGCCCCTGGAGGAACTCTGAGCATTCCCTGGATTTTTCCCTTCTCCAGGGGAACATTCCCAGCTCTCCCAGCCTTTGTCCAGAGCCGAGGGGCTCCAGAATCCTGGAATGATTTTGGTTGGAAAGGACCTTAAATCCCACCCCATTCCCACCCCATCCATGGGCAGGGACACCTCCCACTGTCCCAGGTGGATCCAAGCCCCAATGTCCAACCTGGCCTTGGACACTTCCAGGGATCCAGGGGCAGCCACAGCTGCTCTGGGAATTCCAGCCCAGCCCCTCCCCACCCTCACCCACAGCAATTCCTTCCCAACATCCCATCCAAATCTCCTCAATATTCTCCTTTCTCAGCCAGGAACACGGATCCAGCTGGGCACTCTCGGACTGGTGTCCCAGCAGGAGACACAAGGGCACGGTTGCCATCCCAAAGATTTTCCAGTCGAAGCAAAAATTTGGATCCCACAGCAAACCAAAACATCCCCGATCCCAGCCTGGTCCAGGGAGTTCATTATCCCAACACCTTCCACAGCACCACAAGAGAGGATTCCAAGGCAGTGGTGGCAGCTCTGCTCCATCCCGGAGCAGTTTGGGAATCTTGTTTCATTCCTCAGCCTCCACACGGACACCCCAAACTGACCAATTCAGTGGCCAGCGTGTGTTAATTAATTAAGATCCATTAAGCGGTTTGAGTCACCTGCAGCCATCCCAATCCCAAAGCACTTTTCCATTACAAATTCCCTGGCTGCAGGAGCTGGAATTGTCCTGTTGCTCCATTAAACGGGAAAATCGAGCCGGCTGGAATTTCTCTCCTGAAAGGTGAGCAAACCCCAGGCTGAAATTCGGGGATTTTCCACTTACTCATCCCAAATCCAGCCTAAAGGTCCCAACTCAGCTTCTGCCACCTGCAAATAAATATTATTGATGTCAACAGGGGATTCCCTGGAAAAAAAAAAGAGGAGAAATCCAAAGGAAAGGGCGAATGTGCAAGGCCTGGTTTCCTTCCCAAAAAAACCCCCCTGGATTGAGGCAAAGCTTCATCCTCCATGGCACAGACCAGGAAGGTTTCCAGGTGTCTCCAGAGCTTGGGGATTTTGCATTTGAGTGGCCTCATCCTCTCTTTCCTTTCATCCCAGAGAAACCAGGGAAAGGGGATGAGGATGGATCCGTGAGGCTGGAAAAGTCCTGAGCTTTCCCTTGGAGGGATGCACGGATTTATGTCGGGTTTTTTCCACCCATCCATGGGTTTTTTTACAGGATTTGTGGGCAGCTGATATCCTCGAGATTCCCCTTTCCCACTTCGAGGGAAACTTAGGGGTCTGGAAGAAGTTACCGGGTGTTGGAAGGAGCGGGAAGGGATTTCAGATCCAGCAGGAACCCAGACACACCTTGAGGAAGAAAAGGTGAAATAAGAGTTGTCCCAAAGTGGTGATGGGACATAGAGAGAGCGAAAAACATGGAAAAATGGCTGGAAAAGAAGGTAAATTCAAGGAATTTCCTCATGGAAAGGGTGGTCAGGCATTGGAGGTATCCAGAGAGGTTTGGAGTCCCCATCCCTGGAGGTGTCCAAGGAATGCCTGGATGTGACACTCCAAGGCGGGGATCGGTGATCCCGGAGGATTTTCCAACCTCAGTGACCCCGGGATTCTGGGAAGTTCGATGTCTTTGCAGGAAGTGACATCTGAGCTTCACCTGAGAACGAGCACGGCTGGGTTAAAAAAATATCCCAAAATATCCGGTTCGTTGATTCCCTCGGTGGATGATACAAATGCGTTTTCTGGGAATCTTGGGGGTTAAAAATCCCTATTTTATTGCTGTCCTGTCCAAGAAAGGCATTTTAAACTGCCAGAGGGCCGGAATGGATGGGATATTGGGAAGGAATTCCAGGCTGAGAGGGTGGGGAGGGGCTGGGCTGGAATTCCCAGAGCAGCTGTGGCTGCCCCTGGATCCCTGGCAGTGCCCAAGGCCAGGTTGGACATTGGGGCTTGGATCTACCTGGGACAGTGGGAGGTGTCCCTGGGCATGGATGGGATGGGATTGAAGGTCCCTTCCCACCCAAACCACTCTGGGATTCTGGGAAGGATACTCAGGTTGATCAGGACACCCCAGAATGAAACCCAAGGTGATCCTGGATCCAAAGAAATGAAAGGAGTGCAGCACCGGGGATCGAAATGGGAAACGGAGCGGGATCGGAATGGGAAATGGAGCAGGATTGGAATGGGAAACGGAGCAGGATTGGAATGGGAAATGGAGCGGGATTGGAATGGGAAACAGAGTGGGATTGGAATGGGAAACGGAGC
>VZTA01003122.1:50149-72560 GCA_013398855.1 Mohoua ochrocephala | reverse complement strand
AAAAAGTGGTTTTACTTCCATCACAGAGAAAGAAGGAAAAAGAGTCTGTTGTTCCTTCCTTTTCTGGCAAAGAGAACTCTGGAAAACTTGGCTCTTCCAGCTCTAACAGCACTCTAAGATAACATGCCTTTCAATTTATAATGTTGACATTCTTGCAGAACACTCCACAACTGCATCAAAAATCATCCTGTCTTTAGATATGAAATAAAAATCTCTCACTTCCCTGCTTACGCTGTGGCGTGAGATCAACCTGGGTATTTGCATTCATGAGGGGACAGGTACCTTAGCATTAAAAAATGTTTGCAGAGCAAAAGCTCCTGTTCTTTAAGAAGTAATCGATAAAAGCCAACAGCTGAATAGCCAGAGAAGATTCATAATGTATCTTGCCTAACACTACATCGTATAGGTGACTCCAAATAAAAGGAAACCCTAATTTATAAATTTAAAACTACTCTTATCCTGTGTTCATGTCCCTTTTCTGCTATTCCACAAGTTGCAGAGTGAAAACAAGAATCTGCTGTTTTGAACCCTTGGGTCTCATTCAAGCCTGTACAGAAATGTAGCTATTTTTGATGCTGAAATATTTTCTGGCACCAGTGCTTGCTCGCAGCTAACTACCAAATGCTGCCAGAATTTCTCCCTCTCTCCCCCATGCAGTATTTGACAACACAAAGTGCTGCTCATCCAGACATGAAAACCATATATGGATGCAGCCTTCAAACAAGTGCTGAGCACTCCAAATCTTCTTTCAGATCCAGCTGCTATATACATCTGTCTGTAAGTACCAGCTAAAGCTTATTTATGCTTTGTCAGCAAGCAGACTTTCTGTTCCAGGCTTCCTCAATACCCATATTATTAGTCCACTGAATGCTGAATTATCAGAGGATAAGCAGGATGCAAAGCTGCTCTGGTTGCTTACTACAGGGAAGAGGTGGAGAAATAGCAGAAAATCAGAACATTCAACAACTGCAAACGTAGGTGGCTTCTCCTCTGAAAAACATCAAAACCAAAGGAGGGAGGAAAGATTAATTCCTCCACCAGGAATCTTCTTTTCAGTTCCCCTAAAAGGAACATGGTTTACCTCTTCATAACATCAGTCATTTCCAAAAGTCAAAAACAATTTTCATCAAAGACCAAACACCACAACCACACAGAAAAAAATCCAAACCAAACAAACGAACAACAAAAAAACCCCACAAACAAACAAAAACAAAACAAAAGAAAACCCCGACAGAAAACAAATTAACAAACAAACCAAAACCAAAACACCCTGGTAGAAATAATTTAGACAAGATAACATATTTCAGAAATTTAGCACCATTTTGGACTTCTGCAGAGAGAGCTCCTTGCCACTTCTTCCTTGCTATCTCAGGCTCAATATGGCTGCTGGGCTTCCTCTACCTCAAGAATGTGCTAGAAATGGTTTCTTGGAATTAGTACCTTATCCTTGATGCCTCAGAATATCCCTGCCACATTATCTCTCACCATCTGGTGAGAAACTGGCTTCCCTGTTGAGTAATCAGTGCCCTGCAACATTTAGGAGTCACTGTGATCTCTAAATCACTCCTTTTTGAGAGCCTGGAGAGAGCGGTAGAGTAGCAGAAGAGAAACAGTACCTAAAAGGAAGGAAAAGGAAGATCGAGGGAGCTACAAAATGGCCTTATCTCAAGACCCTAGGACTATCTATTCAGCAATCAGCATTTAAACACATAGAAGACAAAAAATTGGCCAACACATCAAGAACCTATAGCATAGCTCAAGCTACTTATCTTCCTTGACAGCATACCTGGCATAATGGAAAGAGAGACGCAGCAGATGTGAAACACTTACTTTTTAAAAAATTTGGTATTTTCCTTTATGACAGTCTAGCAAAGGCAGTGGAGATTAATTTACAACAGAGCGAGCACTTACTTGATAGAAAATGTGCATATTAGGAATATAAAAGTTAGACTGGGAATACATTTCAATTGGAATAGAATATGAATTTGTCTTTGGTCAAACTCTTTTCAACACAATAATTTAAAATTTGAATGTCAGGGAAAACCAAATTACCAGTTTGCAGACGTCACTGATCTGAAGGCCTCACACCAGAGATAGACGTGACATCAAAATGATCCTAATGTGCCAGGAAGACATTCCATAGGCAAATGCAAAAAACTGTGGCCTGAAGAAGTGAAGTGCATAATAGGATCTAAATAACTGAATAGCTAGAGCATAGAGGACCATAAATTGACAGACTCAACTTGGTGATGTTGCTGTTGTGAAAGGAACATCTTTTTTAGCGTATACTGGTACAACTGTCATATATGTGACTAAAGTGATAAAGATCATTCTACTGTGCATCCAGTCAGCTTGGCTGGAACACAGCAGCCACTTCCCAGAACCAAACTTCAAGAAAGCAGAGAAATAAGATAAATTATCAGGAGAAGAATGGTGGTAGGTTTAGGAAACATGGCCTGTGGAGACAGGTGAAAGGAATTATTGTTCAGCCTTGGAAAAAAAGTACTGAGGACAATCTCTAAAACCATTTTAAAATTTGTAGTAAAACATAACCTTATCAATACTCTCTCATATTCAGTGAGAGGAAAACAAAAGTAATCATCTTCAACGGTATCATGGAATCATAGAATGGCTCAAGTTGGAAGTGACCTCAAAGAGATCTTGTTCCAATTCCCCTGTCACAGGCAGCTATGTCACCCACTAGATCACCCACTAGGCCTCATGCAGCCTGGTCTTTAACACTTCCAGGGATGGGTGCATCCACCACCTCTCTGGGCAACCTGCTCCAGTGCATCACCACTCTGAGTGAAGAATTTCTTCCTAATATCTAATTTAAATCTCTCCTATTTTAGTTTAATACAGTGCCCCCTTTGCCCATGTAAAAGTTGCTCTGCTGGTAGCAGAAGAGACTCAGGTTAGTTTTCAGGCAAAATTGTAAGAATTGTTCCACACTGGAGAGGCTGAAGAATCTGTCATGAAAGCTTTTGCAAAGAATGTTCCATGGGTATCTGTAAGGGATGAGTCAGGTATATTCATCTATGAATGGAAGGGCACTATCTGGCCTTTCCGAAATCCAAAGGCCAGGCTCCTTGACTTAGGGCTCAAGAAGGTCCAAAGCGATCAACAGGGAGCAGTAAAGGCTGGTTTCTCCCCAAAGGAAGGGGAGACAGAGAGCAAGACAGACAGCAAGGGCACAGACCTGCAGTACCTAAAAAGGAACAGCAAAGCAGGGCTAGTGGCAACAAGATTTCAAACTAATGGACAGGTCTCCAATACCGAGGCAGGTCCGCAGCCAAAACAAGGGAGTTAAATGCACAAATTAGTGTCTGGCTCAATGGGATATGTGGCCATAGCTGCAATAAACGTCAGGTAGCAGCAAAGAGGAAGGGCCTGAGATTGAAAACAGCACTCAAGCAAAACGGAAACAAATCCCAGCAAGACTTCTCACAGCTCTTTCTCAGTCTTCCTTGGCAGCAGTTAAACCTAAGGCCACACTGCTGCATTGACTCTAAACCCAGGCTGCCAAACTCACAGAGTGGAATAGATGCACTTGGAGACCTGAAAAATACATAGAAAGTGACATGGAAACCAGTGCAGCATTCCTTTACCTTTCTTCAGTAGGTACCTCCTAATGTTTTTGTGGTTTTAAGAAATATTATCCACAAATTAGTAGTCTGGCATAAATTAACATTTTTAGTTGTTGCTTGAGGAGTGCTAGTAGAATTCCAGGGTGATACTACTGAATCAGCATAGTAATATAAAATCCTGACATATGCATGGATAATACTAATACACTAAAAGTATTGTCTTCTTGCGATGGACACATATAGGTAGAAAATATATATACACACAGGTAGAAAATTATAGCAGATGAATATAAATGTTCTGATTGATTATAGCAATTTCAGTGGTTTTAAATGTTAATATTGTTTTAGTAAGATACATTTTGATAAACAAGTCAATTGCAAATGCATTCTGTAACCGTAGCACCATTATTGAAATCAGGAGAGGTTTGCAAGTATTTTTATTGATAGAATAAATGAAATTACTTGAAAGTATGCCATCTGTTGAGTAAAAATCACAATGTAAATGTAATTAAAATTGTATTACCAATTAGCAGTAATGCACCAAATATTTCCTTTTAGAAAAATTTCAGTATTTCAAAGCTACACTATTGCAGGAGCGGCACACCTGGATTCCATTCAGGGATCAACTACATTCCTTTATAGTAGATATTTCACCTGACCTTCTAATCTAAAGCTTGTGCTTGCTACTTTACAGTCAGCTTTTCTTCAAGCCAACTTGTCAAACACATGGGTCACGTTTTCCAAATGCCAGCAAAAATCTGAAGTACGATCACCCAGAATGCCTTATCTTCGGGAAAGCAATAGGTGGGGTCATTCTCTTCTGTTAAGAAAACAGAAATAAGTGTTCAACATGACAAGCCTCAGATCTCTGAGACTCGGCTAGCCATGCAAAGCTTCACTTATCAGAACCCACAATTCCCCGTCAGCCTGGATTCCTCTCTCCTTCTGAACTAAAAACCTATCTGCTAGCCTGAAGTGCCACGCAGGGCCTGGGCTTCCACACAAAACTACTCTAAAAAAGGGAGCTGTTCCCTAGGCCTGCCATGCTCCTACAGCACAATCCTTTGGTCAAGTCTCAGTGAAAGAGTCAAAGGTGGCTGATGATAGACTGGTGAGAAAAACGAATGGCAACTCCAGTACCAGTTACTGGTTTAACTATATGCAAGTTCCAATGCTGCTGAAATCAGTGGCCAAAGATCCAGAAGAGGATTTTAGTTTTAAGATGGTGCCATCTTTTAATCTTTATAATAAATGTGAGAAGTTCTCCACTGTGTTTAATTCAAGTGTTGCAAATTTAATGTGTTATCTGTAGATAAGACTCTGATTTTCAGAGCTAATCTAGGTAGGTGATGGAGATGATGCTGCTTTTGCATTTGCATTCTATCTGTCCATCATTAATCTTTACATGAACTGGCACATATCTGAGGAATTGTGCTGCCTGTGGTAACTGCTATCAAATCATCCAATGCATACAATATATGCCACTGAATCCTTTTAATATTCCATCACAGAGTGTATAATTTGATGGGTTAAGTCGGTTTAATTGATGCTTAAAATAATAGAATTTTCCAAATTATACTGACTTGGGATGCTGTAAGAATGCCTCAAAAATTAAACCTAGAGTTTGCTGATAAAACAAACAGATTATAAGGTGTTGTGTTAATCGATCACATTAAGATTCCTCCAACTCACCAGAGCCCAGAGTGGGTTTTGATACTTTGGCATATTTCTATAAACAGGCCTTTTCATTATTAACTAAGAACAGTGAGTGACTGAAAACAAAGGCTCAGAGTTGTGAGATCACAGTTTGTCAGGCAACAATATCTGGAGACAAAACTGTGAGCTGACCGAATCACAGAATAAGCGGAGTTGGATGGGATCCAGAAGGATCATCAAGTTCAACTCCTGGCCTTGCACAGGACCATCCCCAAGAAAGGACAAATGAGGAATTTTTCCTTTGGATACGAAATAGGGTAGCATTTGATATATTAAATAATTCTCATACTTTTCTCAATCTAAGGCTTTCTAAATCACGCCCCCTCAAAAAAGGTGTTGTTGAAGTTTTTCATGTTGAAGCTATTCCTTCTAGATCCTGGACTCCAGTTCTTCCCCTCTAATTTTCATAAAAACTTACTGAAGTGTTTCCTCTGGATCTTTTTGTTTAAAAAAGACATGCAAGATACTTTTATTTCACGAAAGTTACAAGCAGGTAAGAAGTTAACAATTAATAGTATGTTTTTCATACTAGTAGTGCCAATTATATGCTGTTTAGGCTTATCATCTAATTGCATGGTAGTGCTGGCTTCAGAGATGGCATGACATTAAGTCAGGCTTGTGCTGCATTTCCCAGCAGTGGAATATTCAATTATTTGTTCTGACTCATGTAATTCCCTGTATTCCAAGCTTGTTAATGTCATTACAGGGCTGAAATAAAGTGATTACTCTAAATGAGTATTTATCCGATAGGCAATGCAATTCCTGCCTCCTCCGGCTGACAACAGATGATTGCAAGTGTTCTCTGCTACTCCCTCACCTGCACTTCCCCCTCCTTCCCCTGTCAAGGAGGAAACCATAACGTTGTGGTGCTCTGTGAAATACTGTCAGATGGCGTAAAATATATATAATAAAATAAAAAGAAGCGCAACCTTCCCCAGCAGAGTTAAAGCTAATGACCACTGCTTCCACTCCCAGTCAGTGATGACAGGTTGAACTAACTGATAATGGCATGCCTGCTGTTGAGCTGGCCACTTATGTTATTTCTCTTGACATGGTTCTGGTGAAGGCCTAATTTTTTTGACATTTGACCATGCAAATTTGAGTCCTGATACATTATTCTGCATTTACATCCTCCCAGTGTTGCTGTTTAAAATGTGCTACAAGCTCCTTGAGCTCAGCTAATAAAGGCCACAGAATGAAAGAAAGTTAAATATGAATGTAAGAGGAGACCTAAATGAAGGGCTAGCTTGTACATCTCAGAGATGACCTTCTGGAAATGAGCAAGTGGAAAATCCTTTTTAAAGCAAATGGTAAGAAGTGTAACACCAATTTTTTTTTTCTTCAAAATTTTTTTTAAAGATTCTAAAATATTCACAAAAAGGAAAACATTAAGTTTTACATAGACATTTCTTCAGTCAGCAATTCAGCTGAGTGTATTTTAAGCCTAGGTTCCATTAATGACTCTTAGTAATACACCTTTCCCAAAGAGCCAGAAATTCATAGTGCTTCATTAAATATAAGGAAAAAATACAGCCTACTCTCTCTCTCTTTCTTTTCACTTGCTCTTAAATTTTTCACATTGTTGAAGTCCAAATGTATTACCTGTGAGCAAATCCAACTTTTTTCCATCTCTTATAATTAATTTGTATAAATTTACTGCTTATGAACAGCAGTAGCTTGACAGCTCTGAAAAAACATCTCCTTTAGCTACAGAGAGAGTGCAGATCGGGCCTGTGGCTCCCCTGCTAAGGCTTTTACATCAAACCTGAATGCATCATACGCAGGGAGAGGTCAGCATTGCATGAACCATTTATACTTCTGTAAGTCAGGGAAGTTGTGGTGAAACTTTCAATCCCAGGTTCTTCTGTGTCATCCACTCTCTTTCTTATTGACTGTTTACTACAGCAAACCTCTCAGTGCATAAGCCAATACAGAGATATTTCTGGCTTGCATGTTCTGCCTCACTCTCACATAAAAACTCCAGTAATGAGATGGCTACAAGAAGATTATTCTGCATCCGGACTCCAGTGTCTGCCATGCAGTTAGCACAAGAAATATATCAGACTTTCCCTAGTCAATCACTCCAGAAAATAATGCATTTTATAAAGAGCACAAATCAGGATCTCTAAAAACAAACAAAACAGAAATCTACTATAAACAAGAAAACTTTAACTACGGTGCAATCTGGACGTCCAAGTCAGACATCAGCTCTAAAGCTACTTACTGCAGCTTGTTTTTAACTACACTCATTTATACTCTCCTTACTTTCCCTGCAAGTTCATCTGATTTCATGTTTGTTTCAGCTAGAAAACTTGAAGATGTTAATATTGCACTCTATCTTCTTGCAACTACATCATACGGTCACCAGTTTGGGATATTATGTTATAAGGAAAGCAAAGTAACACCAAAGGGCTGGGTTTATTTTCTTTTTATTTCTTCTATCTGCTGGTATCAAGACTTGGTTTGCAAATTCTTATTTGATACATATTAAATGGGTACCTTAAATCTAGCTCAGCCTGTCCAACAGTTGAAAAAGATCTTATCAGTCACAAACCATGCAAATATGAAGGCACTTTCTCCAGTTTTCAAATAAGTGTTTCTTTTGCAAGACCAACACCAGCAAAAACTTGATCAGTCATCTTGTATTCACGTTGAGGACAAGGAACATGATTTTTATCCTTACCTACTCTAAATGGATGGTTCCTCCAGAAGACTCAAGTCAATTTGCAGACGTACCTGATCGCTAATCCTTAGTATCTCTCCTTCTCACCTGGTCCACAAGGAATAGCTCCATGTTAAGGAAGCCATTTAACCTTATCTTTTCCCAAAATGAATTTAGAGCCACTTACCATCCTCTTCTCCTGTTTCTGTGGCTTACATGGACAACAGGGAAATGCCCTCCCTTGCCACGAGGAAAAGGAGAGGCCTACCAGGCAAGTGCCCAAACCGGCATCAAAAAAAGGAACACAGCAGTCCAAATACCTGCCTGCATATGCTCATTTTTACCAGAGAATCTCTGCTTCTCCTGTGATACCCTGCTGTGTTTAAAGTGTGTTTTCAAGACATCTGGAATAAACCAGTTTCTTCTTTCCTTACCTTTAAGGAAACCTAACTAAAAATAAGTGGCGGATTTGTAGCACGGTACTGACCAGAATTTGCACATCATTTACCAGAAGCAAACCAAACCAAAAACCAAACTGGACTGTGCATTCATTGTGCTGGACAGTGTTGTAAGTGAAAATCAAGGGAGGATGCTAAATGAACAGCCAATAAACTAACTCAGAAATCAATTAGATTTCTACCTGAAAGACACCACCTGAGCAACTATCAGTATCTGTAGCTGGTCAGAAAGGAGCAGAAACAGCACCCAACACCTTAAAAAAATCCTGTAAATTTTTCTGTTTGTACATCTGTATAAAATATGTTCTCTTCCTGCTAAAGCATGAATCATCTTGAAAATCCCCCACCTCAAGCGCTGTTTCATCCCAGAACAGCTGAGGCTGCAGGGGAATCCATAAGAAACAGCTGGCTATGCAACATCTTCTCATCAGTTACCTCACTTAAACCACGGAGGTTACAATGTAAGGCACATACTCCAAATTAAATAGCATTTCCCTCTGCAATTCTTTATTTCCATGAGGAGTGATACCCGAGATACAATTTGAACATCCATGTCAGATACTCATGTGACAGCTTTAAAAATGACAGTGTGGGTATGTGAAGTCCCAAATTTGCTTTGTAATTTCCCTTTGAAAACTCAACAGACACCTGCGACATTTGCTGTGCTAAAGGGAAATCACATTTTAGCACTGTATTTCCCTGGAGGGAAAAATCACGAACATCCCAGAATTCATCACCAGTCTGGTTTTGTAACCCAGTAACACACTAGCCATGAATCCAGTAATAGAAGAAAATAGAAGATCTGAAGCAAACAGACACCGGTTTTTCAAAGAACTGCGGTACAGTTTTTAAACATGGCAAGGAGTGTTTGTGTGGGGGAAACGAGTTCCAAAGGCAGAGTGGCATGAGTGGAAACTAGAAGAGAAAAAAAGGACACAGGCCAAAACTATAACCACCTTCAAGAAGATGTTTCCTCTCCTTTTACTATTGGAAAAAAATCCACAGAGTGCAGATGTTGCTCAGTAGTTATTTACTCAGAAAGGTTGATGTCCAGCAATGTAAGCTCAAGGGTTTCTAGACCTACCCAAGCTGTCTCCATTTCACTTCCAACATTTCTCACCTAAGCACTTTCCAGGGAAATGAAGAACTAAAATAAATGATAAGATATGACAATGGAATGGGCTCATATGAACTCCTTAGAAGAGAGTAAAAATATGGGACTTGCTATTTTGTTTCAAATACAAAAAGTCTCTTCTCAGGGTCAGATTATTACACCTCTCCTACACCAAGAAAAGAAGAGTTGGAACCTGAAAATACCTTACAGTCCCAATCTAATTTTTATAGCTTCTAACAGCACTGCATAAATTGCATGGGCTGTCAAAGATTAGAATTAGCCTATTTCTACAGAAAATTACTTTAAATATTAGCATTTTCCTGTTTCTATCTCGGCAAATAACCCAAATTTTGTAGCCATATTGAATAACAGCTACTTACTACACAATTTATCGGCTTTTTTTCAAGTGAAAGTGATTTTAAAAAGAGCAATGCAAATATTTAAGTATTAGATACACGTACATATGTACTGCCCTCTGCAGAATGAAATTAAACCATCTGGGATGCTGTATTTGAAGAGTACGTTAATAAAATATATACAATAGATTTAGAAACATTCGAGTGTTATCTAAGTACTCATAACTTGAAGCACACATTTAATTTTTTCCTAAGTTAGGACCATGTTTTATGGAACATCCATTCAGATGCTCCCATTGTAATCGAAAAGTATTTAGCCAGCGGCTGCATCTTTAAAAACACATCCTGAACTACTGACTAGTTATGAAACCATCAATAAATCTCTCGAACTGGAACTTCTAATGACCAGTAGAATTTAAGGGCTATTACAAGGATTTTAAATAAACTCTCAAAACTCAGAGATAAGCGAGCAGTAAAGCTTGGTCAGGTTATCAATAATAAAATCAGAATAACAAGTTCAGTTAATGCCTAAAAAGAGATAACCAGTCTATGCAGAGCAAGCAGGTAGATCCCTTCCAAAGACCATTACTTCTTAAAATCCCATCTCTTTACAAGATTAACACAGGATTAATATCAGTGCAGCCGTATTTTTGTCACTTTAGCTAACCACAAATATTCTGCTTCTACATGACATTACCTTAATGCTAGCTAAGTATAACTTGCCATGCTCTGGGGTTATTTGCTGCTGCAATTTTAGCTTGCGCTCATACTTTGTCCCAAGCAATAAATAAAAAAAATCCTACGTGACTAAAATAACTTCTTCCAGAGCCATTTTGATCTTGCCTGTCCCTACTTGCAATTTCTGCTACCTTTGCAGTTTCTGTTATTAATATATATATATAACCTCGATTAAGCAATAGAGTTAGGCCACAGGCTTTCTGCTCTATTAGACCTTGTGCTTTCTCAGACTACAGTCTTTATGCTCAGGTTACAGAGTGATGTGGATTTTCCCTTTTTCAGAGGATATATAAAGTAGCAGTTAATTAATTTGGAGAGAAGGAACAGCAACATGCAATGCCAAACTAACTCTAAAGCACACAAAAAATGTTTAGAACCCGGCCTGAACCAGCAGAGAGCAAATTAACAGCCAAAAACTGGGCAGCAAAGACCAGATAACTCATCTGAAAGAGCAAGAACACATTCCCAACAGAGAGGTTACAGTGACACAAAGTGGAAAGGATGTGGCAACATGGCAAAGTGAATAAACTCACAGAGATTCCTGTTCAAAATACACTCACTGGTGGTTGCTTTTAAAAAGAAAAATCGACATCAAAGTAAGAGAAAGACCAAGGGCTGCAAGTGCCCTGAAACACAGCTCAGCACTGCAAAAGGAAATACTGTCCTGGATTATCCATCAAACATTCTGCCCAGTTCTCCCTGACCTTGTCCTGGGAAGCCTGGGAAAGGTTGGCCCTGGCAAGTCACACACTGCTTGCTACTTGAATCCATTCATTTACTGCTGCTCATTTACTCTCACTACCAGCCATAAACACAAACAGGAAGCAGTATGTATTGAAAGCAACATGAAAGGAGATGGGGAGGCAAAGTGGAGTGGGAAGTGGGAAAGAGGAAAGCTTAGACCGTGAAGCACATGATCCAGATAACTTCAGGCAACTCAAGAGTAGCATTACCAACACTTCAGACAATCCTGACATAGCTTTGCTGTAAAAGGACATCCTGATACAGAAGTCCTAACTATCTCTTAGCAAACCTAAAAAGCACCAGTGCTCTTTCTGTGAAGGACTTGAATGACTGGACTCCCTAGGAGATGAAGTATGGGAGACGGCAATGCAATGCAGAATGTGCCGCAGGCAGAGAATATTTCAGAGTGTTGCCGAGAAGCAACTGGACCAAACACAGTCTGATCTCAATACAATGTGCTATCAGCAGCTATGACTACCTTTTTGCTCTCAGTCACTCTTCCTGTGTGATGATCTGCTAACCTCCTGTGTAGATGCCATGCACCTGATCTATCCCAGATACAATGCCCTGTCCGCCTTGGAGCAGCTCTCACAGGAAACACGGGATTTGGACATTTCTCCTGGACTACAGAGCAGAGGCAGTAGATTGAACTACCTGCCAAATGCCCAGAACTCAGTCATAAATGACTACTGCGTGCACGCATGGCAACCTGGATTTACTACTCAGGTGCAGAGGAGACAGTCTGGGCACACAGTGTAAGCTCAGTGAATCCAGCGTGTGTCAGATTTGCTGCACACACAGAGCCCGCTTGGCAAGACTGGCACGTCCTGCTTGTCAATGCCATTGGATGTGCCCAGCATTGTGTATCAGGGTGCTAAACCCATTGCAGGGTCACCATCTGTACATACAAATGACTGGAGGGTAGCAGTAGGACAACCCTTTGGACACAGCACAAACCTACCCATGAAACCCACCACATTCCTGATCCAACAGCCCTGCAGCCAAAATGATCATGGAGCTGCAGAGAGTAGCAGGTGTCATTGTAGGAAACAAAGTGACTTCCCTATAAAGAAAACCAGGGATGGAGTATTTCTGAAAGGAAATGTCAAATTTCTACCCTCTTTCTCTCAGTTTCATGAAACTGCTTGAGTACACGATGGGTAGATCTCCTTAGTTTTGCCAAGGAGATCAAATCTGCGGAAATGTTATGTCGCTCTTGACCTACCAGTTGAAAATGACAAGGCAACAAGCACAACGGAGATAGTTTAGTCATAAATAAGCTGGCCCAAATGAGCTGGTCCATCTATAGGAACCAGTGCTATGCAGAGAGACTGTCCTGAACAAGGTGTACTTTCATTAATCCAGCATAGCCTTCTGCATAGACCAATTGCCTCTTTACGGAGCTAATTAGAGCAGAGCACATCCAGACACTCTCCTTATCTTGCCAGCTGCTCCACTGAGATGCAGAACACACTTGTGTCCTCTCAGTCAGCCACAAGACAATCGCACGAATGTCTGCTATGAAAAATTCATTGTTAATACCCACTCCGTAGCTGGCAAGCTATCATTTGTTACCAGGCTCATGGAGTGACTTCAAAAGATGATGAAAATGTCCTTGCAAAACGGAGAATCTGGCTGCACATTTAAATATGACAAACACAAAGGTGGATGTATTAACCAGACCTTTTCGTGGAGACAAAAGCAGAACAAGCATCAGGGAAATGAAGCTGGCATCCAGTCTACCCAGCTGATAGCAGCGATGCTAGATGAGTCAGTTCAGACACTTTACCAGGGCGTTCACATGAATCAGGAAAAAGAAAAGAGTTAAGGAATACAAAGTCCTTTCTTATGTGTAACAGCCTCTTAACAAGTGCTTCTGGAGTGTGAAAATGCACCTGTGCTGTTGGGGGGAAAAATCACGAATCCCTCCTTCATGAAACAGCTACTGGAATTTTCTCAGAAATGGCCTTCATATTTGGTTACACTTCTGGAAAATTATTCTATTTATATACAGTGGAAGAGGTATAACTCACTTTGGTTTCCATTTAACTCCCAACTTCCATTTGAAAGTTGTCCTTCTGTTAACATCAGTATTGGTTTGTGTTGTTTCAGAAGTCAGATTCTGACCATTTCATGGCTTTGCCATAGTGGTCTGCTGTGGTTTAGGAATGGTATTCTCCAATTTAGTACTCCCACCAAAACCAGTGCCGCTGCCCCTCCCCTGTGGTGCACTTGAGAGGGGAGTTGGAGGCACAAAAGGCAGAGAATAATGTGCTACGAACAATTTACTGGAAACAACGAGAAAAGAAAACTAACAGTAACAGCAACAATATTAATAACAAAAGTGTGCAGAAGAGTGATACACGTGCCAAAATGCTCACTGCGGAGCCCGCAATTCCAGCCACGCCGCCCTGACGGCAAGAGAGCCTTTCCTCCCAGAAGGAGAGTCCCTTCCCCTTGTGCCCCGAAACGAGGTACAGAATAACTTCTGGGTCCCAGCCATGCCCCCTCCTGGCTAGTGCAAAATTAACCCTGCCCTGGCCAGAACCAGGACATGGTCATACTGGAGAAAAGTGTTTTTTCTAAGTAATAAAACTGTAAAGCACAGCAGCATTTTAAGATACTAAACCTTACACTTAAATATTGAGTTTGAACCTTTTAAAATCTTTGGATGGCACATAAATTTTGAAAGCTTTTTTTTTTTTAATTCCCTCCTTGCAATGCTATCTTTTGATAGTGTTGTCAGGATTAGGCTGAATCAAACTTAAGCCTTTTTTTTTCCTTTTTACCCAAAAGGAACTGGAATCTGTTCTGTAGCCTCATTTGCTACATCTGGAGCCACTACCAGGCTTTTGATCAGACCAAGCCTTATAGATGGAAAAGTTCTACTTTAAAATTCCTCACGTGCTTGGAGATGTCAATAAATTTCTTTTAAAGTGTCAGAAACGATTGCTCTGTTTGTAGTTTTGCTAATACCAATTACAATGATATTGTCTCCAGTCAGAAGAAGGTATAAAGAAACAACCAAACGAGCCCTTCTCATTCCCCTACCCACTCAGACACTAAACTGCACACAAACACCTAGGCACAGAAAGAGATGCACACACGCACGCACATGCCACTCTGCTTCTTTGGAAGGAATATATTAAAGTATTGGCCCTGTGGAATAATGAAGGAAGCATGTAAATACAGCACTCTATTCTTTCAAGAAAAGCTTTAAAAATGCACGTCCTCCACTCCTCCTAAATTATGGCAGAAGATGGGTCATAATAGCTAATGTAGTAGGCAAGAAGGGAGAATGGAGCACAATTCCCTAAACTCGATAAAATAAGCAATTACTCTTGTTATCTGAATGGCTCTGTCAGTGGAGAAGTTGTCTGTGTCATAACAGAATCTAACAAAGGCTGTTGCCTTTAAGCATCAAAGGCTTTGGCCTTATTATCTTTCTAAGATGTGCATGTATAATAAGTTTTCCCAACAAATGGCAAGGAAGCATCTCTGGCAAAATATAAAACGGTGATAAACTATGTCCAAATGATTAATTCACAGAAATTCTCCATCACACTGCAGCTACATGTGCCCGTCTATTCTGTTATGCCCTTGGAGATTTTCATACTAAACGTATGTGCATATTTTTCATGGCCACTGATATTTGAATTGCAGCCTGCTCCCATGCAGAACATAAAACACTTCAAACTGCATAATGCTGACTAAATTATAAGTTCTCCAGTGGCCTGAGGTAGCAAGGGCCATAATAATGAGTGTGCTTAAGTGGTTTGTGTAGATTTTTTTCCCCTTTAATTTTAATGCCCTGACTTGCTGCTGCCTTTTCTAAAGCTAGGGATTGTCTCATACAATCATAACAACAGGGAAATAGAAACTGCATTATGCTTTGAAAAAATGTGGGATGCAAAGCAGAAGCTCCACTCATCAAGCGCAGTGATAGCCAATGCAGCTCTGTCAGTCACATGGAATAGAAAACGCTTTGGTGACTTTGTCCATACTTGTCATTACATTTGGGCTGTTCCATGTATAAAGTCATATTTACTGGATAAAAAGCTGCAGCCCTTCCAATTACATTCATATTGCACATTTAAAAAAAAAATACACATCTGAAATCTGATTTGATTAAAAAGATAATGAAACTGGGTAAATGTAGCCTGTAAACATACTGAGAATTGTACTTATGGCATTACAATAGGTCAAAGTGGACATCTGTATGAGCTGCAACACTTAGTGATTTTGCAATGTTTTCAATGTTCTGGTATTGGTTATTTTTCTTGGGTTTACTCAAAAGACAAATGGATGAAAATGCTTACACTGCAGCAATGCTCACTTCCATGGTAATTGGAAAAATATACACAAACTGTGCTAATATCCACGGATGTTTACAGTCAGGCAGATAAAAAGAGCCTGGGCACATGTTAACTGTTTCTATCAACTTCCCCCACCTCTAAATAGAGACTATTTTTGGCCAGCCCATAGAGGAGCAAGGAGCTATTGACTTCACAAACCAATGCAAAGGAAGACAGGCTCCTTGGAAAATCCTTTTCATGTGCCCCTGTTTCGTTCCACAATGTTTTGGGAAGGTCATTTCTACACTCCCTGCTCTACAGGATTGAGGCAGATGTTTAAACTCACTTCTCACTTCAGACTGAACTCCATCTGCACCTAACCACTTCATCCAGCCTAAGGTCTGAGGATTTCTTTGCAGATGACTGCAAACTTATGCAGCTCAAGTTCTCCTATATCAAGATGGCTACACAAATCTTCCTCTGGCAACACTCCCTGGACCTCTTCCTCACTGTGAAAAGACAGAGCAAAATACTTTGGCAAGCAGTAGCTAGACTTAAATGGAAGGACTGAACATGATGGACTTCTGCCTTACCTCCAGATTGCTCCAGAATCCTGGTGTGGAGCTCCTGGATCAGTAAGCAGCAAGGGTAGCTCTGTTGGTGTAGCAGAAAAAGATCAGCAGTGGCTCTGCCAACTCTCTACAACAGGTAAGAACTCCTGAAGCAACACCAAGACTGCCCAGGAAGCACTGTCTCTTCTCTCTGGCCTCTCTTACACATCTTGCATATTCTCTTTCCATAACAGAGAACATCTTTCATGTGGCTGTTTAATTCCTCATCGTTTTGGATACTGTTCAGCCATTTTACTTACTCAAAGTGAGTCCAAAGTGAGAAATGAAACTACTTGTTAGTTGTCAGAGAGTACAACCCTACTTGTTGGTGTGTCTTGACCTTGTGCAGCTCTTTTCCTCACTTTCATTTTACACTTTGTGATTCAGGCATTGGGTTGCAAATATAGATTTTATTTATTTATTTACTTATTTATTTGGTCTGTCTTCATCCCCAAAATAAAAGTGTGGTTAATTCACTGAGCCACAGCTTGGCTGAGGTTGGAAGGGACCTCTGGAGGTCATCTGGTCCAAACCCCCTGCTCAAGCGGAGCCACCTAAAACTAGCTGCCCACTATCATGTTAAGATGACTGTTGAGTATCTGCAAGGATGGAGACTCCACAACCACTTGGTTCTGTCTTCTTTGCACCTTCCTTTCAAAAAATTTTATGTGCTAACAAAATCCCCTTAGTGGTCCTTTGCTAGACTCTCTCCAGTTTTCATCCCAGCTCACTTTCTGTTCAGCCTATACTCCGTCACCTTCTCCATGACAATCTTGTGGGAGACAGTATCAAAAGCCTTACGGAAGTTGAGGCAGACAATATCCACTACCTCATCTACCACAGCAGTCATTTCATTACAGAAGGTTATCAAGTGATCAAGCATAACTCCCTGGGGTGATGACTTGTCCTTTATATGCCTGGAAATTGTTTCCAGGATTAGCTGCTCCATCACATTCAAAGGGATTGCGGTGAGGCTGTAATTGACCAGTAGTTCCTGGGGTCCTCCTTCTTGCCCTTTCTGGATACAAAATGACACTTGCTTTCCGGCAGTCCTCAGACATTTCTAGTGACTATGTCATTCAAAGATTATCAAGAGTGGCCTCTTGATGATGCCAGTTCCCTCAGTTCTGACCGGTGCATCCCACCAGAGCCCATGGACTTACATATGTCCAGTTTGATTAATTATTTTCTAACTTGATCCTATTCCATCAAGGGTAAGACTTCCTTGCTCCAGCCTTCCCCCTTGGTCACTCAGCCCTCAGATTTCTGAAGGTAGGTCTTTCCCATAGAGACCGAGGTGAAGATGGCATTCAGCAGCTCAGCCTCTCGCACATCATAAGTCACCAGGGCTCTCGCCCCACTCAGCAGCAGGCATGCATTTTCCCTAGTCTTTCTTTGCTAATTACGTACTATGAGAAATCTTCTTGCCACCTTTAACACCCCCCACTAGATTAAATTCTAGATGGATTTTGGCTTTCCTAACATCATTTCTGCATGTTCAGACAGTGTCTCTCCTTTTTATGTTTGAGTTTTGCCAGGAACTCCTTGTTAATTCATGTAATCAACCTGATATTTTTGCCTGACTTCCTGCTTGTTGCAATGGACTTTTCTTGACCTTGGAGGAGGTAATCCTTATATATCAAAGAGCTTTCTTGGGCCCCTTTTCCATTCAGGGCCTTATTCCATGGGAGTCTGCCTGAACAGATCCCTGCAAGGCCAAAGTCTGCTCTCCTGATGTCCAGGGTCATGTTCTTGCTTTTTGCCCTACTTCCTCTTCTCAGGATCCTGAACTCCACCATCTCATGGCCACTGCAGCCAAGGCTGATTTCAACCTTCATATCCTCAACCTTCCTCATTTGCAATCATGAGGTCCAGCAAAACACCTGTCCCTACTCAATCCTCTATCATTTGGGTCAGGAAATACTGTCCAGGAACCTCCAAGGTTGCATATGTCCACCTGTGTTGCTCCTTTGGAAGATATCAGGTGGGTGAAGTTTCCCCAGGAGGACGACAGCCTGCAACATGAGGTTCCTTCTGCCTACAGATGACCTTTTCCATTTGTTCTTCCTGCTTATACCCCCTGTAGTTTACACCTACTACAACGTCACCCAGCACTCAGTGATTGATAGCCACCTGAGAGCTATCAGGGGTCACAGCCCATTCCCTAGGCAGAGCTCTATACACTCCAGCTGTTAATATTAAACAAGGTCCTGAAAGCCCAGTAAACAGGAAGATGTTTGGTGTCTGCGCACTTACTTTGACTATGAGCATACATTGCTGTCCATCAGTAATGACATATATAATTATTCATGATTGTTGTACAGGGTATACCACCAAAAATAGGCATGGTTTACTCAGAATACCTGGTTTGACTTCAAGGGGCACCAGGTAAATTTCATATCTCTTGCAATATCTGTCTGCATATTTGGTTACCTTAAGGTGTCCGAACAACAGAATTTTCAGTCATCCATTTAGTTTGGGTAACTTCTTCATTGTATAATCTGCTCAATACATTGCTTTTACTGGCAAAATTAAGTCAGGCATGTATTTCAACACATGAAAAGCGAGCAGGTACGCTGATTCATCAACCTGAACTCATGTGGTAGAGATTCTTAAGATGCAAAAGCCCTAATATTACTGTATTCAGGTACATGAAGACCCTTGCTTGCCAAAGAAATAAACGGGCAGTGATCTGGCTCAATCTCTTTCTTTGTCTCTTTCTCCAGCATAACTTGTCCAATATTTTAAAGTGCAAGCACCTGCAGTACTTTGGTCTTCCTCAAGTCAAAGGTGCTTCACTCAGGCCAAGTGGACAGCTAACCTTTAAAGGGGCTTTTTAAGGAAAGTTTCAATTTAAATTTACATCCTTAGTCAGAGAGCGGTGTGCTGAGGACTCGTCTGTGGCTTCAGGCAGATTTTAATTTAAAACTAAAAATATTACTACAAGAATAGCCAACTCTACTGATGGTGTGATGTGTAGGCATCCTGTATAACACTCCCCCGAGGCAGACACTCCAGCTCTTAAAGCTGAATAAAATGTTTTCTTTGTCATACCAAACTTTGCTTATCCCCAGAGGTTTTTCAGAGAAGGTTTGAAAATAAAGGTGTGTTTTAGGAACTCTCATTTATAAAACAGTTTGTAAAATAGTCAGGTTTCAGTACCTTTTAATGAGCAGGTGAGGTTTTTTTAGTCCTGCCTTCAGAAGTGGAATATTTATACCACCTTCCTCAGTCAAACAATGCATTACTTACCTCTTGGGCATTCACACGTGAATCTTGTCAAGATCTACTGCCAAGTTTTCAAGTGTCACTTTTAGGATGAAAGATTCTTAGAGAAGTATCTCACAAACAAACTTTCAAGAGGTGACTGATGTTTGAGGCACCTTGCTCTGAGTAAGACACTGTACTTTGTTCAAATTAGTTTACAAGATTTCTCATTTCAGCTCATTAAAAACACAAATGCTGGATGCTTATAACTTATGGAAGTAAGGTACTTTTTATGTATCCCTTTGGAACACACCCTGTGATCCCTAGCACTCTTAGGATTGAATATGTGATAAAGGTTGAATTCAGAAAAGAGAAGGCTTCCACACCGTACTTCAAAAGAGAATTTAAGTGATGTCTTTAACATCCTACCTGACCTTTGTTTTAAACATTCACATTTTCAATCCCACAGAACTACCTAAGTTTTGAGCACCTATCTCCTCCAGGTAAACGAGATATATCCTTTTCTAAATCCAAATCTAATGATCATAACTATTCTTCAGATAAAAGCTCATAAAGGAACAGAAACATATTTTTCAATCAAAATGCTACACAAAGTGGTAAAACTGAAAGGCTTATTTAACAAGGCCCTGTTTGTGTGGCTCAGCCTCCTTGTTAAAGGATTTCCTTTCCCCGTAAGAAACAAATTCACCTTTCCTCCCAAAACCATCCCTAATGAAACACTTATCAAGAGCAGGAAACAAGCTGATAACTTGGTAATGTGGCCACCTGTCAATTGGGCACTGGTCCAGTGTTACTGATTTCACAGAGGCTGCAGAAAAAGCTGTAGTAGAAGCTGTAGGCCACAGAAATCAGCTTGTAGAAACTTTCAGGTGTAATTGACACAGGATTAACAGATCCAATGTCCCAGATTGAGCAGTTTGCTTATGGTGCAAAATTTTAAGTCTCCCCATCTCGGAACATCATCTCTTCGCAAGCTGAAACAAACTGTAGGCACATGTTCCCCTTTCCTAAATTACCCTTGCTTTGATGTCATTCATGGCATGATTTTAAGACTGCATAAATAAAATACACGCCTGAATGTTAACCAAGCACTGAGCAGAAATATGAGTATGAACTGGTTCCACTCACAACTCTTAAGTAAATGTAAGCATTGTAAGACTCACTTTCTAGCTTCTGTGTAACACCCAGTAAAACCCTTGGCCTGGGTCTGTGAGGAATTACCTAGAGCCAAATGGAAGACACAAAAGATGAGTACTTAAATTAACTCCTTGCAGATGCCCAAGTAGTTAGGCACCTCATTCTGCTTGGATTTACAGTAATGCCTCCCACATGTTACAAATACCTAACAGCTCTCCAACTTTTATCTTAAAGCCCGTCAGACCACTTCTCTATCCCACATCTTGCCACCAACGGAACAAGTGTATTAGCTATGGCTCCTGTGGTTCAAGAGATGCCATTGTCACCATAAAATTTTCAAAGGAGCATAACTGAGCACTTTCCAGAGCAGTTTGGCCCACCTTAAGGAGCCATTGCTAAAAGACAGGAAAAGGAATAACCGCCGATTACACAAATATTCTGCTATCAGAATTATATTGAGCATTTGCTCTTTATGTTGTTTAATTCAGTTTGGAGACTGCACCCTTCTGATGATGAAGACAGGTCACAGAGCTTTAGTGATGAAAATGAGCACCTTCAATCCCCTTAATTTATAAAGTATTTAAATCTTTGTACTTCTGCAAGAGCTGTCACTTGCGTTATTTGTCCTTCTCTCTTTAATGGATAGTTGTAGTTCCCCTACGTTGATCTGAAATCTGACACATTCTTTTCTAATTAAGGACATCTAATGGGAAAGTTACACTTTCCCATGATGCCTACTACAATAAATCCTTCTAATTATTAATGTATCTAGGCAAGTGACATCTCATTATTTTGGGTGACTTCACAAAACCATTTGACAGGGAGTAATGATGACTCAACGCCAAACCTAAATTTGGAAGAATTTAAGTAGATCAGAGATTTTTCACGACCATAAACATTTTTGATTCAGATGGATTAAACTAATAGAAACTCAGACTGGAGGGTTCAGAGCAGTAATACTGCTTCCCACTGCAACGGGAATGCCGACTGCAATGGAGAACAACACTGGTGTGTTTTGAAGTGTACCTGTGAATATGCCGTTCCTGTCACAGTTCCATTTCTTGATCTTTCTACACGTTATTTCTACAGCAAATACACAGCATAATGACTGGAGCAGAGAACGCACACGGGCAATTTTAGATAATGCTTAAAACTTGATGTGGCATTCACTCACCGGTATTATTAATTCGTGGGTTCTCCTTTCCTGTACGTAAACAGGGGAAGGCTTGGATCCCTGTGTCTGTTCGGAGTTCACCCAACTATCCCGTGGAGCTGTCTGAGCATCAGCCTACACTGAGCAATTGCGTTACGTGGGGGAGAGACTGCCAGAAAACGCTCCAAGGGCTGCATTAGTTGTGCCCGTGCAGGTGGGTTACTCAGCTGCCCTCTCCCAGTAAGCTCTGCTCAGGGCACAGCAAGAAACAAGGCCTTGCAGATGCTTTAGGAGCCTCTCTCACCATCCAAGCCACGCTGCAGCTGCCAGGGCAGCCACAGTGACACGTTCCCAGCCTCCTTCCCGGTCCTTGGGGCACAGCTCAGGGCCGGAGGCCGCACCACTCCCCTCTGTTTCGGAGACCCAGAGCGTTCAACCCGCCCGTGGCGCTGGGGACGAGGCCTTCGCCCCTGCTTGGAAACCCGGGGGCGAGGCGAGGCAAACCGAGGGGGAGAGCCCATTAGCTCCACAGCAGCTCGCTGAGGAAAGGGCCACGCCGACGGCCAGCACCCCGCAGCCATCCCGGCGCGGCTCCCGCCCAGCCCGGGCCCG
>VZTA01003122.1:754-50102 GCA_013398855.1 Mohoua ochrocephala | reverse complement strand
CCCGGCCGGGCCCTGGCGCAGCGCGGCGGCCCCGGCGCTGAGGGGCGGCCCCGGCGATCTCCCCGCATCTGTGATCATTATTATCAGGGTGCTGCAGCGCGCCTCGGCTGAGGGGACGGCAATTTCTGGGATTGTCGATTGCCATGAATAATTCAAGGCGCTGCCGTGGAGGCTGAGGAGTCCGCGATAAGGGTATCGAGAGATCAGCGGAGGCTCCAACTTTCATCTAGTGCTCTCACCATCCAAGCCACGCTGCCCCTGGCGTCCGGTCCGCCTGTGTCAGCCGGTCCTCGCGTAGCTGTTCGCATCCTGGAATGCTCTGTGCACCTCTCCGGGCCCGGAAGGATGCTGGAGGATGCAGGATGCGGCAGCTGACCTCAGTGCTCTGGTCCTGCTTCCTGCTAAAGCAAGGCCGGGTCAGCTGGGAGGTACGAGCTCTCTGTCCAGGGCTTCATCCCCTCAGGTCTTGAAATCCTGCAAGACTGGGAGATGCACAGCCCTACAGACTGTGCACTGCTTGGCTGTCTTTGTGGGGAGAAGCATCACTGATAGGCAGTCTTGTTTCAAGACTGTGACAATTTACTCCCATCCTCCTACCCTGCAGCACTGAGAAGAGCCTGACTTCATCTTCTTGACAACCTCCTTACAGGAATCAGAAGGCTGCTGTCTTCACTAGCTGCATAGCTACCAGAGGGTCCCATGTAGCCCTCTTTTCCCCACGCTGAACAAACCCCATTCCCTCAGCCTCTCCTAAGAGGGCAAGAGCTCCAGTGTCCAATTATTTTAATGCCCTTGCTGGACTCATTCTAGTTTATCCATGGCTTTCCGGCACTGTGGATCCCCAGACTGGATGCAGCGGGGCCTAACAAATGGTGATCAGAGGTGATTGTCTCCTCTCATTCCGTGGCTGGTACAGCACAGGATGCTGTTGGCCTTCTCTGCAGACAGTCTGTGCTCCTGTCTCATGTCCAGCAAGGCCCCCAAATCCTTTTCCACAGAGCTGCTCCCCATCCCTCTGCCTGTATTTCTGCTCAGGGTTCTTCCTTCCCAGGCGAGGGACTTGACATTTGTCCCTGTTGAATTTTTGTAGTTTCTGCTGGATAAACCGCTGAGGTACTATTACTACTATTATCTAAGCTTGACCATCCAACCAATTTTTTACCTGTCTAGTTATCCACTCATCCAAACTGTGGTATCTCACCTTGGATATAAGAATACTGTGAGACAGGGTGTTAAAAGCTTTTCAAAAGTCAAAGTGCTGCCCTTGCATCCACAAATTCAGACATTTTGTCACAGAAGGCAAATCAGACTGTCATATCAGACTGGTCAAGCAGTTGGCAAACTCATGCTGACTCTGGCAACTTTCACCATGAATCTTGGGAAGGAGCATGATCCAAAGCCTGGGGATGGTGGTGTTCCTACCTGGGCACCAACACACTTGTGAATGTTTTTGTAGTGTTTTTACCTCCTCATTTCAACACCTAGAGAATATCAAGAATGTCAAAGAGCAGTTTGCCACTGATGCCAACGTTAGTTGTTCTTGGAGCTTTCTGTTGACAGTGTTGGTGGCTGCACAAGCAGCTAAGGATGAAACATTACCAGCTGCCTAGTGGTGAAGGGAAACTCTGGCAGAAAAGTGATTTATTCAACACCACACACTGTGTCTGTTGTCAAGCAGGAGCAGAACTCAGGATGTACTCCCTTCTGGTCACATACTCATCCCCAAATGCATCGCATGATAACTAATGCCAAGAACATAGTCTTCCATTCAAACTTTTGAGACAAATAAATACTTCTTCCATCCAGTGACCTCAGCTTAAGGTTTCATTGCATTATAAATATACATGTCTAACGTGTCTAACAAAAAAGCAACACCATGGTGAAGTGAATAATCTGGATTGCAACATGCACTTGGCTCTGATAATAAGCACTTACAGGGAACATGAGCTCATTGGGGAATGTTAAAAAACCTAGGATGACAGACTGAAAAAAGCAGGTACATGAACCGAGACAGCAAAGCTGGCAAAAATATTGTTGTTGGAAACGGAAAGTAAACACTTATTTTATGTTTTTATGGGAAATTTCTAGGTGTGTGTGGTGTTATTTTGATTTTAAAAATACTACATTTTAACATAAATATAACTATACAGCTCTCATTCATGTTTTAAAACTTTCTGTGCAACTTTTAATTTTAAAATGCAAAAAGCACAGGACAGTGTCTTTTTCCTCTTATTCCCTTCCTGAATCATCCTTGTTTCACCTAGGAAATCACTGATGTGTCTTTGCCAGATGTCTTCTTAAAGGTACCAAACAAAGAATCTAGGTTTTCTGTATGTGTGTAAGTGAACTAAAAGGAATCCAGTACAGCATAGGGAGCCAGACACAGAAGGTGAAAACAGTATAGTATGGATTTCCACCCTATCATCAGCTCTTCCTTCTGTACTTGCTAGTTGTTTGGCATGTTCTGCTTGTGAAGTGGCTGTGCAACGCTTCTAATGTTGGGTGTTGTCTCCAGGAGAGAAATGAGGAGTTTCTCATGCTGTGCTCATGCACAGTTCTCCCAAATTAATTTAAAATATTCACATGTACATAATAGCTAACATATGAGAAGGCTATTGATAATTTCCACATAATAAACAGGCTAAATCATTTAATGATTAGTTTTGTTGATATATCCAACCAAGTCAGGGTTTTCTGGTGGGTTTTTTTGGTAGTTTTCTTTCGTCCTCTTTGTCACCTCATCTCTATAAACGAAGTGCTCTTTGTGTTGCTTTGATCCAACAGAAAAGAAAGGCATTATAAAACGAGTCCATTAATAACATTTGTAATATTTATCAAATAACTATTCATCAGATTAGAGAGTGGCAAGGGCTTCCAAGGTGTTAAACAATGGCATAATGAATGCCAACAGGGAGGTGAGCCACCAGCAAAATTAAAAAGATATCTAAAGCAACACAACAAACACGTTCTGCAGCCCCTTGTCTAAGAACATACCTATGGTTTCCTTGCATGCACGCCGTGTTTGCACAGAAATTATGCAACCAGACATGGTGGGTGGGATACTTCATTTCTAGATTATTTTAGCCCAGATTCTTTTGCAGTTCCCTGCACTTCATTCCACGGTGGCTTGGATGTGGTAGAGTTACACCAGTACAAATCAGGCCAGTATTTGGCTCTTTAGCTCAATACTTGTTTACTGAAAGGTAAAAAGGGACATTTCTTTTTTTATTACAACTTCTCAGCAAGTATCTTGCCACAAGTAGAAAACCATTATTATGTTTAAGCAGTGCTATCACAAACCCCAGCACACTTAGGAGCTGTCATGGGCCACTGCCTCATCTGAGAACACCACTGTCCTCCATATTGAGTAACGAACTGACGCTATTAATGTTACAAGTCAATATGTTTGTCTGATCATCAAAGTTTACGTTTCAGGATACTTCAGAAGGTCCATCTCTCCTCACACAGAGGAAATAAGGAAGAGCTTGGTTGCAAGTAATTATTGCCGTGCAGAAGACGGCACCTGGAGCGACTGGCTTCCCTGAGAGTTGGACCCAGGTCTGCTGGCTGGCTGGCTGAATCATAGGACTAGTCAGTATGACTTCACAGTCTGTAATCTGGGTAAAACACAGGAAACCACCTGTGGCTACACTGAGGAGAGGCATTCTATTATTGCAGGATCTACTATCTCTTTCTGAATCTAATAGCTTGTTTCCTAACTGTGCACTGCTTTGAATGTATCTGTTTTATTGCACTTGTCAGCGTGATGAGTGCCAAGAGTGAAGTTATGTTGGGCTAGGAATTACAGGGTATTGCAGTCTTCAGTATGTACGAGGTCCTTTTCCTCAGAATATTCACAGCCTACCAAAGTCTCAGCATTTTAAAAGACCCTTGCCCACTTCATGATGATGCTGGATTTGCTTGAATGCTGATAAGGCAAAAAAGTGTTGGCAAATTTTAGCTGCAACCTGTTCACTCTTTTTGTCCAAGAAACTGGAAGGAAAACCCCAAAGTTTATGTATCACTGTGTAGGCTAAGAAGCGACACAGCATGCCCAGAGAATGGTAACCATGAATGCTGTTGCTGTGCAATGAAAGTGATGGGCTGCTTGGAATAGAGGTGACAAAGCACTATGAAATTCACTGTAAGAGGATGTCTATAAACCACCAACGGACTAGCAGAGGTGTACTATGCGTAACACCCATGGTATTGTCTGAGGGGCATATGGAGATGACAAAATATCCTTCCATGGCATTCCAAGAGATGTTGTATAATACAGACAAGTCCATGGGACCTGATGGGATGCACCCTTCAAGTACTGAGGGAGCTGTCTGGTGTCATTGCAAGCCTGCTTCAATTATCATTAAAAGGTTGTGGTGGTTGGCCAATGTTTCTGCAGAATGTAAGCAAGCACGTCATCCCTATGTTCAAGAACGGCAAGAAAGAGCGTTCAGGGAACTGGACCTTATCAGTCTCACCTTGACTTTGGGGAATGTGATGGAGAAAATAACCCTGAAAATAATTTCCAGTTATTTTAAGATGGTGTTTGGGAGTAGTCAGCACCGATTTACAACAGAGGAAGTCATGTCTAACCAACCTGATAGCTTTCTATGAAGAGCATCTCACTGGATGACGGGAGACCAATGGACAGGGTCCCAGACAATCAGGTCTAGGTGGTCTGCTTCAGCAGGAGGGCATTGGACAAGATGAACTCCAAAGGCTCCTTCCAGCCTCAGCCATTCTGTGATTCTGTAAAATGCATCTGTGGCATTGCTAAGGACTACAGCTTGTGTGTGTGCTTGACACATACAACAAATAAGCAATTAAAATGCATAATAGGAGATAAACACTACCATGTTTTAGGAGCATCTATAAACCGAAGCTCTGTTTTGTATTCCATGGCCCAAGCAGCTGGAAAAGTGGATCTCTGCATACACCACTTAATTACTAGCACAGAGAATGATACTTTCTGTTTGCTCTAAGGAAAAGTATATGAGCAACAGATTTTGAACTAAGTCTGTGATAAACAGTAAGTGCTTTGGAGTCCTGAGCTGCTGAAGTAAGTGAATCCCAGGGCATTCAATATTAATTCTGACGATTAAAAAAAACAACCTAAAAGAGAGTCAGATCCTGGAAAGAAAACCAGAAATCCCAATCCAGTAGCTGTACTTCTATCTCTAGCTTTTACTCAATTTGTCTTCCTTTTATTCATTCTTCCCATTCTTAGGAAATAATGGTGGCAGAGAGTGACTTGGAAAAAACATACATGGAGAAATCTGTGGAGAACAATTGAAATCAGGCCCCTTGTGATCAAATCTACTGCACCTTGCTGGCCGCCGTCTGTGCAATGGTTTTGTTCCACAACTCAGAAAAACAGGAAATCTCTGCACTGGCTAATTGGAGGCCACCAATTCTGTGGGGTAACAAATCACTTAGGCTTATTAAAGACAAGAACTCACAGCCACGTATCAAGTCTATACACGAGTGCATCGTATTTTTAGGTTATTTATAAAGAAGTGTCTTGAATGGGCCTGTTTTCCAATGCTCACCTTAACCTGTTTATCACCTTCAAGAACCCTGCTCCAGTACAGCACTACCCCTCTGCTAACAGCCCTGATACCACACTCCTCTTAAGACCACACAGACCTATTCTGAGAGTTGTTGTACATACTTAAAAATAAAAACTCAGTAAAGTAAGAGGCCAATTAAAATGCTATAGATGCAATGCTGGGAATATGGCAATCAGACTCCAGAAATCTGTTTGCTGTTGTTTTTATGACTGCGTGTTAACTCCATTAAGTTTTAATGCACGCTGGAATGCTGTGAATGACAAGTGGCAAAAATTGCTTTGAAAAAACTCCTTGCTGTGGCACTTGAAGGAGGACATTGAATTAACAGTTTATTTCAATAATACAAACTTCTGAGAGACTGGAAATTAAGTGTTCCAAATGAGCTTTAAATATAGCACAAGAAGTTTCGTTTTTAATGGACAAAGCCTGTTCCCACTAAATGTACCCTTGTACTGCCAAGAGGGCTTTGAAATAAAATAAAGTGGCAAGTTTGAGGCTATTAGTGTCAGAGTCAGACAAGCCAAGCAATTGTAAATTAAGCTGATCTCGGTATTAAGGAAATCTCTTTGCATGAACTCTTATGTTCCCCTTCACTCTGGAAACCAAAGTTATTCTCTTGAGGAGGTACCTGGCTTCTGAGGCATTTGCTGAAGCATGAGAAATACTATAGATGACTGCTTGAATAATTTCCAGCTAACAAAGTATCTTTATTTAAAATCTGATCTTCATTAATGCTCATAGTGCAGAAAAAGAAAATTAAATTCAAAGAAACTTATAAAAGCTTCTTGTAAAATAACAGTGCTCCTCAGCAAAATCTTAAGGTTAATAACTACAGATTAGACAAGTCTATAACACTAGACTGAATCATAAAAAGAACTGTTTTTTCTGGCATTTCCTTCTTCGGTAAAACCCAGAAGACATCACTTTTCATTACAAGGTAAGCAAAGTTTGCCGACAAAGATTTTCATTTAAACTGAAAAGGAGGACACAGAAAATGAACAGCAAATGGGAACGAAAAAAAGCTTTCACCTTTGAAAGTCTGTGACAAATCAGGACAAGTCAATGAAATTACAGTCTCCATCTCTGAATGGTCTCTTTGTCCAAGTGGCTGCAACAAACAACCTGATCATAACCCTCATGTAGTGCCATGAAGGGGTGCCAGACATGGATGCCTTAGGGCCTGGCAAATGCCAGTGGAGGTCTGGACAATTGAATCAAACTTCTGGTCTGGGCCAGTGAGATACAGGGTTTTGAGGCCCCGGTGATGGTACCGACCAGACCTGCACTGCCTACAGCAGAGTTTACAGAGCTGCCCACGCCAGCCCTGACACAGAGACACACAACACAGGACTCTGTCTCAAACTTACCTCCTCTCAAAGGCAGAAAAAGCAGCCACGGTGAACAACCTGTTTCGTTTCTCCACTTACGATGGCAGCTGAATCAGGCCAAAGAAACAGACCTTTCAGAACTAAGTGCAGCAGAAGATATGAAAGGTTCCCAAACTCTAAAACCACATCTTTTTGTTCCTGTGTTATTAAAGCCAACTCTTCACATAGTGGGACTTGTTGATGGGACAGTCTGAGGAACCCTTTCTTGTTGCGTCGACACAAAGAGCCTATGTGTATATGCCAGTCGGTCTCCTTTGACAGTGTTGCATTCCATTTAAATCTCTTTTCTGCTTGTTCTTTGATACACTTGGGCTAGGATTCCCAAATTTACTGCACTATTTATCCTCAGTCACTACGTAGCTTAGGAATTGGTTAATAAATCTATCAGCTAGAGAAATTAAAGCCTAACTCTTCCCTATCCTAGACCGATGTCTTAAGGGGCCACAGTCCATGAATCTTGAATTATTTTCTTCACAGTGAGACAGATTCACCCGGAAGAATGAAGCATGCCCCTACCTTGCCTTATAGCCCTGAGGTTACTACAGCCTCCTGGGCAGTAGCATACATGAATTTGAACCCTCTTATATTATAGAGAAAATGCCTCTTTCAACCTTGCAAAGTGTTTTCTGCACTGAACTGTTCAATTTTCAGTCTTACTGAAAAGGGCCTGAAAAAAAACCCCAAACAGCCACACCTCAATCTATTGCAGGTGAATACTTCTCCTTTCAAACAATAAGGGTCAAAAGCAGCAATGTCACTGTTTTCTACTGTTAATAAGAACCTCCAATTGTTTCTCTGCTGCATTTTGAGGTCCTTTAGCCAAAACTGTCCACGTGTTTCTTCAGGAAAAGACAAGGCCATTAGCTTAATGCTATATGGTTTGCACCCAACACTTCAGTAGATCTCTCCTGCCATATTATCTTTAGTAGCAGCTCTTGAAAACTGTGAAAGCAGAAACCATGTATTTTTATGCTAAAGCTGAAATTAAACCTGAAGCAGAATTCTGGACAAGGAGTGGTTTTCTTCAGCCTAAGACACATCAAAAACATAAAATGCCACTCTGAATGTTGATAGTCTTATAAATTTGGTGACATATGTGTACTAAAAAATGGAACAAAAATATTTTGCACGTGGCTGTACCAATTACACCTGCAATGTTATTAGCATGACCGGCAATGACCTCAGGGTACAAACAGGCTCTGATTGCCCTTATCAGCTCATAACCACCTTTTTTTCTGCACTACCCCTCTGCAACCTCTTCTCCTCTTCCTCCTGGGGATTGAAGCTGCCAGTGTTTGAAGTCAGCTCTGACACAGCACAGCTGCATAACCTATTGCAGCTTGGCCACTCTGCTGTTTGCTGCCTGCATCCTGGAGTGGCACCTCAGATGGCCGAACCAATGAAGCCATCCCAGAACCAGCTGGCACACCCAGCTGCCATATCCAGACACCTGCAGGACAGCAGGACCCGACCACTTTCACTGGTGCTATTATTTTTATCACTGCACCCACATGATAAAGTGACTTCTACCCCTAATTCTGCAAAACTCCAAAACCAGTACAGTGAGGAGCATGCTGAAATGTGAAATCTTTAGTTATATACTGAGAGCATTCAGGTAATTGGAGCTCCAAGATCTTCTTGCCTTTACCTGCAGTACTCGAGTCTTCAGAAAGATAAATATAGTGTCAGAGGCTTCTGATGACTTGTATTTTAACTCCTGATGATTTGCATTTTAACTGCTTAACAAAAAAATGTATTTACTGAGCAGAAAATTATTTCTACTTGTAATTACTGTAACTTTCATTTCAAAATTGCTACAAAATCAAGTTATAAAAAGGTATTCTTAAGGATATGCTAGTGTTACTGTTCAAAAAAACCCATCCAATACCAGGTAAAAGGTTTTATTCTCAAAAAAAAAGTCAGCAATATAAAATATTTTAACATTCTGTTTAAATATTGGTGACAGATTATACATTTCCTCAAATAAAGTGCTGTTTTTACAAATAGGTATTTCATTTTTACTTTTACTGCTGTTCTAACCTCATAATATTGAATAGATAAAGTATATTTTGGTTAATGAAGAATGCAGCATTACTTCTTTATATTTCTTCCCATGAAACCATTACATTTTCAATCTGGACTCCTTTATCTGTATCCAATCAGTAGAGGCACATTCAGTTTATGTACTTCCCCATGTAGAAGGTGTCACAATTTGTGGTGGTCTTCTTGCCTTCTTCCGTGCTTTTGTTGCTCTTGACTGTGCCCATGTAGGTCTCCCACGGTTCTTCATCTCCAGGCAAGAGGGGAATGAAACATCCATCTTCTTGCACGTTCATCCATTCTTCCTGCTCTTCTTTGCTCTTCTTAAATCCAGACCACTGATGCCTTGAACAATTCAACACTTAGGTTGAACTATAGAAGCAATCTCTCTATTATTTTCCTTGACTTTTTGTGAGTTTTGTATTTTAGGCACGTTACTGCAGAAAATCCTATGTCAGCGTAGCCAGGACTAACTTTTCAAATTTTCATTTGTACACTTGGATTTACTTAGTCAGATGCCAAACTTCACCATAAGAAAAAAAATATTTTGTTCCAGTAGCTACCTTTTAGAAGAAACGGCTTCTTGTGGTTTTAAAGAGCATCCAGGTGCTGTAAGAAGGAAAAAAAAAGTCTGAAAAACTGCAACCAGCAAGACTCACAGCTGTAAACAAGAGAGTAATTCCACAACTACTGGAAACAGACCCACATTTCCCAATGTAATCGTTATACCAGAATCTAACAGTTTGATCCTGTAATTCATTTTACTCATCTTAAGCCGTCTCCTGTATGGAGAAGGTATCAAAAGTCAAACTCATGCGTGAAAAGGTCACCTACTGCCATAAAATGTTGAGTATCCCTCTTTTCTCAAGGTGCACTTTTCCAGCAAGTGATTACCTGAATCCTGTATGATTTTTATATGCAAGCCTATATTGATTTTGCTCCTATTTTTACTTCTCGCTCCTCAATCTCTAACTCCCTCCTTTGGATAATTTCCACTTGATATTTTTGACTCTGAATCCAAAAGTGAAAAGTAAATATACAAACAACTCTATCTGCAGATACATATGTATCTATCAATATACACAACACACTATAATATGTAAAGAGAAACCAGAAGACCAGAATTTCCACTAACTATAGACTGAATGGCGTCAGGTTCTTTTTCCATCGTAGGCATAGCTACTCTTCATTTAAACTTTTGTCTGGAGAATATGTAGCTTATTCTTTTGATATCTATGTCCTGCCTTTGTTCATTGCCCCTACCAGATGTTTGGATTTTCTCTTTTCTTCCCACCTATCAGAAGTGTTGTTTAGATGGTGGAGATTGCACTCATTTGCTTGGGTGCATGAATCTTGACACAGCCTCCCAAAATAAACTAAACAATCAGTCCTGGGAATTGGGCATTCAGAAAGTCCAATTTTCTTTTTTACCAGAATCATGGAAGCGAAAAGGTCACCTCAAACCACAAACAGAAACTCTTCCTGGGGTAACATAATTTGTTAAATCCTATTCTCTCAGAAAGCTGGACTTTATCCTGCCACTTGCTGTTTCACTGACGTTGGAGGCCAGACAAAGGAAGAGCATTTTGTTCCTCAGAGTAGTTGTTTTACCTCATGCCTCCACGGGCTGGTCATCTGCTCTAAATGGTGAAGCAGCACAGTAATTCTGTGTTTGCTGGACACATTTGCTGGGCTATAAAGAAGCAGTATCTTCCTAGTAGTTTCTCTTATCAAGGACAGGGTGCATTGTCAATTTTCCATGTTGTAATGGTAGCCAAACTACCAAAGTGTCAAAACCTGCCAACACATCCACTCTTGAAGTAAATAATTTCATCAGAATTTTCTAAAGGAGACCAATTAATCACCATTAAAAAGAGAGATGGAGGCAACACTCCCCATGCAAATACTGTTTGCCTATTCAGAATTAATGGTGCCTCCAAACCTAATGGCTTACAGGTCCAATACAAAAACCTCTGAATTATTTACACTGCTCTGCCTTATGCAGGTCAGGCACGGACTGGAGCATGGAATTCCCACAGCCTAACCTAGTGTCCCTGGCATGGGGTGGGGAGGAAGCAGTCTCAGTACTTCTGACAGAAAGCAAATGTTTGTCGAAGCCTGTTGTTTTCTGCAATGCAGAATCATCTCACTTCCAGCCCCAGGGATGACACAGCAACTGATGTACAAAAGAAACTTTCTCCCAACTGTGAGCTTTACTATAATTGCAATAGCTCATCTGCCAAAACCCAACAAACACTCAACAACTTTTCCACGAGTTCTTGTAATATAACAGGGAGCTCAAGAGTAATGATCTCAGCAGGAGGTGCTCAACCGGAAGCTACGAGAAGTCAGCAACTGATTTTGAACTGCCAAAAAAAAAAAAAAATCCAGAAGAAACTGTAGAGTGTTCCCTAAAGAAGCTTGTTGGGTGAAATTAGTGTACCATCAATCCTCTACTTCTGATGGTCTTGCTTTTATTTATTCTGCCTCTCCTTGTTTTCCTTCTAGTGTATTCCCTAGAAGGGTGAATACAGATAATCACTGCAGCTCTCCTTTCCATCCTAGAAACACTCATCTGGATGCATTTCTATTTCTGCCTCATACCAGCAACAATTCCTGACCCAGTGGTAGCGGGGGAGGGACTGACCCTGGGCAGTGCGGACTGGAGCATTTTGGGCGGAACTAAAGCTAAGGCGGAGCTATGGATGGGGAAGGGTGTAAAAGCTGTAGACATCTGCAGACTAGGTGATAATAATCCGTTGACAGACCTCCCAAAATTATAAACTACACTTCCAGAATGTAAAGATTAAATTTCTTTCCCCCTGCTTTTTCATTTCTGATTCTTATGGATATACCTGGATTGTATGTCACTTTCTTCTTTACACCCCTACAGGCTGCAAACTTCATAAAAGCAGAGATACACTGACAGCCACTCTGATTTAGGTACTGAGCTTTTAAAATGACTCAAAGCATTCATGAAATCACAGGGTAGTGTGGAAAACAGTGAAACCAACACAGCTGGAAGAGCAGAATGCTTCCATTATCCTTTGAGCTACATCTAGCTTTCTAAAAGGGCAAATCATGATGTGGCTTTCTTGCTAATGGTGTCCAGACAGGATCCTATGAAGAGCTGTAGAGAAACGAGATGTTATAGACCATGCAAGAAGCATAAAAATTTCACATTTTACTTTTCATACGCACCACAGGAGGCAGCTAGTTACAGATGCCATGATGTAAATCAATGATTAGACTGTAATGAGCAAGAGAAGGAAGTTCACATCAGAAAAAAATTATTGTATTCACCATGGAAAAACTTGGGAAGGATTCCATATCAGAAACCTTCTTTAGGTGGGAGTCCAAGATATCTTAACCTGAAGTACTAGCAAAAAAGAATACGAAACAAATACACAAAGCAAGTAATAGCAAATTTCTAAGCCAGATATCCTAGAGAAGCACAAGGATTAAGCAGCTGAACTGCTGTGTACAGAGCACAGGGTGTTGTTTAAATTGTCACATAACTGGGATGTGGTAACAGTGATGCAAATCTTTTTAACAGTTCAAGATGAAATGTAGGGAAACAGAGACCAGTGAGATGGACAGCAATGCCAACCTGATTAGCAAAAACTGTAACAAAGAATCTGAAGTTTTGTGGAAAACAATCAAAAAGGGATTTAAGAAGTCTTGCCTCACCAACCTACTGGAATTCCTTGAAGGTGCCAACAGTCTTGCAGATAAAAGAAGTCCATTTGATGCTTGGATTTTGACAAGGCATTTCACAAGGTCCAAGGTTAGCTCTTAAGATAATAAGGAACTCAGAGGGTAAAAAGAAAATTTCTTGTGTGGATAAATAATGTGTTAGGGAGGCAGAGGACAGAAGGTTGCAGTTAATAGTGATTTTTTCCATAGCAGAGAGATTCACCACTAGTATTTCATAAGGATCTGCATGACGATATTCAGGATACGAACAGTATATTCAATATATGATTTTGAGAGGGCATAGAGAGTGAAGGGACAAACCTTCCTAAGTTATCCATGTAAATAAAAAGAAAGGTAAACAGAAGACTGACAAAAGGACTTCATGTGACATCTGTGCCCAAACAGTAAGACAGCAGACAAAGTTTGGTGAAGATAAATATGAAATAATATGAAGTAAGGCAACTGGAAAAGAAGATGTATGTGTGTTTATATAAAATTATAGGCTGTGAGCTCAAACACAGTAGATCAGCTGGGTTGTAAGAGGTAATTCCAGTTAATACCAATTCAGTCTTCAATTATAGTCAACACAGCAAGGTACCAGAAAAAACTAGGAAAGGGCAAGAGAGTGGAAAGCAGAGAACATAACTGAAAAACAAACACCACTCTGTCACGTAAATCCGTAATATGCCTACATTTTGAACATTGTATGCTAGGCTGGTATCTCCCACGTCTGAAAAGGTAACATCAGGAAAAGAGAAAAACTATGGTATAGGGAATGACAAAGCAGTCTATAAGCCTTCCACTTGGAAAAAAACATGAATGGAGAAGAGTATCTCAGTGATCTGTAAAATCATCAGTGGCATGGAGGCGGTGAAGAGGAAACAACTGCTCACTCTATCTTCTGATCCAGTACGATGAAGCAAAAGAAGTCAGGACATGGCAAGTTCACAGCAAATGAAAGCAAGCAGCTCTTCACATCAGTGTCAGATGAGACTGGATGAAAAAGTTGAACACAACTGTACAGACCTTGGATCTGACTTGGTACAGCTGCTCTTATGCTCTAAAATGTTACACATTCCTGGAAATTACTTCAAGTTCCAGAGACTGCATAAGGGTTCCATTGCTACTTTTTACAATAAAAAGCAGCTTACCTGGTGCAGAAACTTCTTTTATCTACGTGTTCTCTTCCTCTTCTCTGTTAGTGCTTCTGTTTCTGTTTCACAGGAAAATCTGTATCATGGAGCTCTCACACACAAAAACTCAAAAACTAGATCTCTGATGCAGCCTTCTTGCAGCATCTTGCCAAAAGCTCAACAGGAGCAACTGTTGCCTCCATTCTTATGTTGTCCCCAACTCTGTGCTACCATTCTTGTCCTTTGATGTCTTCAAGACACTTAAGGTCAGCGTTACTTGCAGGTACATTACGCCTCTATGCTTCTTTGGTTCTTGAGGAATTCCGGTTCTTTGCACCATGTAATCAAATCCCAAATAGCTTCTGCTCACCTAGTAGTACCTACAGAAGAGGCTCTTCAGCTCTGGGATGTTACCAAGAGACATCCAGTAGTTCCCACACATGCCGACTACACGGAGAATGGAAAGTTGCACAACGCATGCAGGGACACCTGATAGTGGCTTTCAGCCAAGCAGACTACACAGAATACTGGAAGTAGCCCACATTCACTACCTACCCCAGCAATTCCCAGTTTTCCCCAAGACATCAGCAGGTCAACAGTTAGCACCTGCTTTCACATATCTAGTGAAATGCAGCCGACTGAGATTGGAACAACTGGGACTAGCTCATTCCTAAGGTTTCCTAAAGCATAAAATACCTGAATTATTTAACATAGCCCCTAAACAAATGAAATTATTTTGTGAGTGGATGAAAGCAGCAAAATAAACAATTGAAGAAGAAGCACTTTTAACGTGGTGAACTTCTCAAGACTAGTCAATGGCTTTCGTTGTTTCTACTATAACATGGATACCGAAGTACACGTGAATAGGTTATGCCTCATTCCTTAATCTGCAGTAACAGAGGAGTATCTGCCTTTGTTTCAGGTGGCTGGCAGGACAGAGATTTGCAATTTTTATATCTGAGAGTGTAGGAAATGTATTCATTAATTACAGGTCAGCAACACCTTCCTGTATGTTTTGGTTACAGACAGTGCATTTTAAAAGGCAGTTTCTCCAGCTTGGCTAGCAGATAACACTGGTGCTTGGAATACGTGTATTCCAAAGAATCCAACTATAGATAATAGAAAAATACCACCTAAGCAAAACAACTAAATGCATACATACATAAATACATAATTAACATAGCTGCCTAAACCATTATGCTTAATTTTAAATCTTGAATATATTTATTCTACCTGATCATACTAAAGTGTCTCCTATCAAGAGTATGCAAAAGTTAATTATGTATCATACAGGAACACCTCCCACTGATGCTACATATATACATACAGACACTACAGACAGTATACTGTATACTCTGGTTTGCTATACTTGCATCCATTTTCTGTGCTTAGAAATGCAAAACAAAAATCTTATGCTTATTTCAGATAGCACTGAAGGGTGTATAAACATCTTACAGATACCTCTACTTCTCATGTTGAAATCTTCTCTACAGTCTCAGCAAGAGACACACATCATTAACCAGGAAAGCAGCTAACTGGCTTGTTTGTCACATTCTGTCTTCCAGCCAAGTATTACATAAAATATCCACACATTTGGACGTTAGGAAGACTTTTCACCGAAAGAGTGATTAGACATTGGAAAGGGCTGCCCAGGGAGGTGGTGGAGTCACCATCCCTGGAGGTGTTTAAGGAAAGACTGGACGTGGCAGTCGGTGCCATGGTCTAGTTGTCATGGTGGTGTTTGGTTATAGGTTGGACTCAATGATCTCAGAAGTCTTTTCCATCCTAACTGATTCTGTGATTCAACCTGTAATTCCTTTTTCAACCAATTTCAGGTGCTACTTACATTGGGAATGACCTGGTGGTCGTGTGTTACTAACACTGCTCTCAAAGGAAGAGTGGAAGTTGTGTATAGTTTCCTGTAAAATCTGTCTCTCTCGACCCTGTAAAAGAACAATAAAATAAAATAAGGTATTCTTAAATTTCTGTTTAAAAAATTAGTTTATTAGGGGTACACAACAAATGTGAAAATAATGTGTGTCTCTGTTCAGTATACTATTAGAAATAATAACAAACCCTTACCTCACAGACATATATAGAAAACCTTGTAGTAATCTTTTCCTGGAACTTCCAGACAACAATAGAAACATTTTCGTTATTTTCTTCCTATCTTTACTGCATATCTTAGCATGGAACATCATCCACCTCCCCTAATTTTTAGCCTCATCACTACTGTTGATCTTAACTTAGGGAAATTAGGTTTTGTTTGTCTGAGCTTCCACTATTAGAGAGCGAATGGACCTCAAATCTAAAAAAGCTGCTGAGAAGCTTCAGCAGGCCTAATAAAAGATATGTTCCAGTACAAACTCCCTCTGACAAGAGCACTGTTGATTGTACACATCTTAGCAAATCTGTTTATATTGATATAAAATTCAAAGGCAGTGAAAGTGTAAGAAATGAGAGAAGCGCTATCTACCTAATTACAGAGGAATCAAAACCTGTTATGTTAACCAAAGGACACCTTTCCTCTTACACTGCATTCTCTATTACAGCCAGATGATTCTTTTTAGCACCACTGAAATCAATATTCAGAAACTGCAATATTGCTCCTGTTTACAAATAGCTTCTTCACTGGACTAGGAAAGAGTTATTGAAAGAGAAAAGGAAGTCCCACAAAGGAAGATATTTCACTAATTAAATACATGAAACACTTTGTTTGGAAAAAATTAATTTAGCTTTTCTAACTGACATCTGCAACTGAATTTCAAAATGTATGTTGAATTAATTATATAAACAAGCCTTGAAATAATTTACTAAGTACAGTACTTCAAAATGTACCTTTCCTGCATTCAGTTCAGAAATAGCTGCCAAAATTTGCTGCCTTGATCCATCAGTTTTAATACCCAGCTCTTTCAGATCTCCATCAGTAAGTGTAAGAAAAGCTTCCATATCCACCTGCATATTAAAAAAAAAAAAAAGAAAAAAAAAGAAATAAAAGGAAAAAAGGTAAGACAAATTTACCTACACAAAGATTTATTACTACAGGTTAAAAGTGGTTTGTTGGGCTTTTTTAATCATAGAGACTTACTGTAAATATCGTGCAAAAAGTATTTTTAATGAATTACCAGCACCAAACGGTACACATTTTACTACTCTGTTGTAAGGCTTCTAATCTGCTGTTAATCATTCAACTAATCGTGATAGTACATCTAAAATATTAATGAATTTTTAGGTTTTTTCCCCATCAATTTCTATTAATAGAGAATATATACTCTCCACAGAAATTCCTCTGCCTACAGTAGCAGCTGCTTGAATAAGCTTAAGGTTTCTCTCTTTTCTTTTCTTCACCCTTTCCACCTAAGTACTTTTGGAATTTCAGAATATTGTGTTTACTTTTCCAGTGTCTCCTGAGAAAAACCTAGGTTTTGTTCATATATCAGTTTTTATTATAACGACATATCCATAAGGCTGCGATAAGAATAAATATCTAAAACTTTTCATATTGATAATAACCTTCACACACAAAGCATATTAATTTCTACACAATGCTCCCTTGCCTATCATGCAGAGGAACAATAATAACCCAATATATTGTGATGCAGCTAAATTGTGCTGAATCCTGAACTCTGTAGCAATGTCAACTTAGTGCATGTCCATTCACCACCCTTTGCTTTGACCAAATAAACACACAATATTTGCTCACATCTGATCCTGCCTTTAACACTGTAATGAATTAATTTTACTTATTTTCAGCAACATTTCCTTTCATTGCATCCTTCAGCAAGTCAATGTCACCAGTCTCATCTACCAGGATGCCTACATTCCCCAGTTTAATTCTCCTGTTGCTTATGCAGAGTGGATAAAGAAGATAAAGCCATCTCCGTGACTCCCACCCTGCTGTTCTCCACCTGCAAATGATGTTCCAGCTGTGATTCCAGGGATGATACAGTATGTCCTATAAACTGTTTAGCCACATTGGATGCAGACATACATAGAAAAAGCAGAGTGTAAAAACAGAGGAAAAAAAGCCCTATCTATGTAAAAGTTGCAGGTTAAGTATAAAAAGCTCTGCTATTTGCAGTATCCTGGAGAATGCCACAAATATCACTTGGTCCATGTTTCAAAGTCCTCTCTGCAACCAGGAATGGTTGTAGAACTTGAAATCTGAGATTCTCGATCACAAATCTGATGCAACATGTGTTATGCCCTAGGTTCCACTAAAACGGTAAAAGAAAAAAGATCTTTTAGAAGAGACATACCTCCTGTTCCTCAAATATAGGCTGATATTTCTCAAGTGACAATTTTTTAAGGATGCCAGTCAGCTCATCTGTAATAACAGAAAAAGAAAGAAATCAACCCCATGGATTAGAAAAGATTTTAATGATCTCAGCATGATGAACTGAAAATACGTATTAAAACCTATATTTGCCATAGTCATGTATGGTAACGAAAAACCAACCACATTTATTCTCCATCAGAAATTGAAATACTGGCTTACTCTGTTCTCACCTACTTAAATATACTGTAATTCCATCTAGTCTTACCTTGCTAGGATAAACACTGTTGTTTTGCCCTTTCTACCTCATTAAAAGGATCTTACAAAACCAAACCAGTAAGGACAACTTAGGCACTTCAATGCCTAAAATGCAGGGGGTTGGCCCCAGATGGCTGACCCAGATTTTGCAGGTTAGACAGCAAAACTCCTCACGCAGGCAAGGAACTGAATGGCATATTTCTATGTCATCATCCAGGAAGGTAAAGTGTAGAGCAAGCAACCACCTACCTGCTCATTCAAAACACTGATACAACACAGGTCTTTCTGAACCCTTTTCTCCTTATCTGCCCAACATCCAGGCATCTTGAACACGGACAGCTGAAGTCCAGCTAAGATGAAAATTGAAGTTTTACAAGCTCACCTTCCAAGGCTAACAGCACTGAATATTGTCTTTCCTCTTAAAGTCTAAGGAAATTAAATGTTGCAGGACCTGACAGTGACTCTTCCCAAACATTTAAAATGTGATTAGTTAAAAAGCATAAATGCACTTTCAGAATAACCTGACATTACCTCTTTTAATTACACACTACCTCTCTCAGCTAAAGTTTTCTTTTCATTAGTTTGCTGTCACGAGTAACTATCTGTTTTTTCCCCTTAAGTAGCTAAGTGGTCAGTTAAACTAAGAAGTCAGAGTCAAAATGAAGAACATGAATTATTACACTATAAAACAAAACTATATTTAATATTCTGCATATAAACTCACTTTCATTTTCAAGACATCACTAGTCCATTACAAAATATACTTTGCTTTCATTTATTTCACTTCTTTGTCTTTTGACTTTCCCTTTTCTTTCATCATCAGTAGCAACATGAAAGAGAATCTCATACCCTAAGCTTCTCAGAAGACATCAAGTGTCTCAAGATAAACACACTTCTATGTACTATTTTGGAAGACTTCTTCTTTACATAGAAGAGTCCACAGACAACTGAAGAGAAAAATTCTACTAGAGTCTCATTTTCTGCTAGGGTTTTGTTGGGGTTTTTTTTACCTTAATTTCAACTAACTTGGTATGCCTAACACGATTTGCAAAAGTTGACGTGTTCTCAGTCTAAAAGCGTTAGTACCCTGATGTTAATCCATGGGAAAAGGTAACCAGTTTTAAAAATGTATCATGGGAACTTCTCCACATTGTTTGATGAAAAATATCATCTTAGAGAAAGAAAACAGGATGTGCATTAGAAGACCTTAGCTATATTATTAACGTTTTTTTCTTTCAGGGTGTTAGTTACCCTTCTCATTTTTCATCGTGCTGGTGTGCTCGGACTGTAAGCGATAACATGGGAAGAAACTTTCAGAGTGTCTGAGCTCAGAGTCTCACTGTCATAAACAACTGTAACACCAAACACCTTTCACACACACACAGACTGCTTTCAAGTGTAGGCCCTTCATGTTTCCTCCTCCTCTACCCCTCTTCCAGTTCCTGTATTATTACGCTAAGGTTGAGCAAAACCTGAAACCTCTCACTTTTACAGCTCTTGCTTAACATGTTTTTCCTTTGCTTTCTCACTCTCATTTGCTCTACGCTTACCTTGTTTTCTTACCTACATCCCTGGAGCAAGCTAAAGTTCTTGGAGCTCTTAAGCAAACTGCTTTTGCCAGTTACTCCTATTTAGCACCTCCTTTTATACCAGTCTGTAGTAGTAAGATAAGATTACCTTTCTCCAAGTTTTCAGAGCCTTCTTTTACTCTCACATGGTTTCGTCTTTCATGATTCTCTACATCACTGGCTCTCAGAATAGGGCCAAGCTGTTGATGGTCCACCAAATGGTTGCCTAAAAAGAAACAAAGAACACCTCTGAAACCTGCTGCCTACTCTTCCTTCACAGTAACAGTCAATGCAAATCAATTTTCTTATTCATTTAAGTTCACTGAAAAGAAAAGTTAACACTGCAGACCTTCTGTACTTATTCTTCTGATTACTGCTTGGCATATCAGCATTTGTACTGCTACTGCTGAATCAAATCAGAGTCAGAGAAGCCCTTGAATTACAGGAGCACTTAACTACAAAAGCTTATAAACACAATGAACCCAGAGCTACTTGAGCTTCTAACAACCAACCTTTTCTCTGCTACAAGGGAACTCACAGTATCCTAGCATTAGTGTGCGGTCACAAAACCCAGCTTCACTGGGTGAGATGAGAGCAGCTGATGGCTTGGGGAATTCACCTCGTTATCCAACAGTGAGTTCTCTTCCTTTTATGTACCTCTAAATCGACAACTCTTATGGTATCAAGACATCATTATAAAATGGCACTAAATGTGAAAGGATTTGCTCCAGCAGTCACTAGAATATGTTACAGCTAAGCCATGAGAAGAGGACAGAAAGAGGGTCACGTATCACCTGTCATCGGTGTCAAATGGAATTAGTGTTAATGGACGAAGCTGGCATAAGTGAAAACAAACCAAAATCAATAGAGACGATTTCAGAAAAAACAAAAATAGTACAAAGTGCCTCCTTTTCTTACTTAAAAGGTTCTGAGTCAAGTTATTTTCTTCACTTTTTTTGAGATATTTACAAGAGAAAACAAAGTTCTTGATACCCTGTTTCCAATGCAGTAAAATGACTTTTTAGAAGTTGTAATTTAGACCTAAAAGTCTAGTTAAAAAGGTATTAATCTTACTGGCAAAGTAATAACATTATCATTCTTTCTTATGACTTTAAGTTAAAAAGAGGTTGTAATAAGGTTATTTTTGTGATTTAGAAAAATAAATGTACTACAGCTCTTAATCAATTTCATGTAGCTAGAACTTGCTATGAATAAAAAATGTATCTTTGTAGTGATGTGCTTCCCTGCATTTACTAAAACAAAACAAAACAAATCCTAGCTTTGTACCCTCAGCAAGGGGTGAAAAAGAGGACTTAAGCCATGAAGGGGAAAAAGGAAGGAGGCCATGTAAGAGTGGCCTACTGACATGTTCTATGCTAGCTTTGAGATGATACCAGTCTCTCTGTAAATGGAAAGAATCACAGGTTTTGGGAGAGAAAAAGGCAGTTATTGCAGGAACAAGAAGAAACACCATAATATATTTTCTAGAAAGAAAAGAGACCTCGTTCTCATGCAGATACACACACATAGCCCAGTACAGTTACAGCTTTAAACACGTAGTGCTCTTGATGAATGAATCTCCTGTAAATACAGTGAGCTACTCACCATCCTCTGTAATAGTACCACTGCTGGAGCCATTGCTCTTGGCGTGTCTGTGAGAAGAAGAGACGGAAGACTCCGCGTTTTGAACCTTAGGAGATGGGGAAGGTGATGGGGAAGGTGTGAGAGTTGGTGATGTGCTTTTAGACGTAGACGAAGTCCCAGATGGAGGTCTTTTGTTCATTTCCAGTTTTTGCTGCAGTTTATGATACAATCATTTCAGTTAAAAAATAATCAAAAAGTGTTTACCTATATATGATGCTTCGATATTACTTAAGTTGCCTATCATTTCTGCAGAGCAGGTAGTCACAACTAGAAGTTTCTGCTTGATCTATACTGAAATAATCGGAGCAACAGTGATTTTATCCCAGATGAAAGTCTGTCTCCTCAAATTCATCAAGAAAAATACATTTATTAAGGCTGTAATTTTGTAATAAGAAAATTATTTCTTGTAAAGCAATACTGCCCACAAGCAATACAATTATTTTGTCCTTTTTCTCAAGGGACTGTTGAGGTTTAAGTCCAACTGGCAACTGTGCACCACACAGCTTCTCACTCACCTCCCCACCTCCCATGGAATGGGCAGGAGAAGCAAAAGTAAAACTTGCAGTTGAGATAAAAACAGTCTAAAACCAGAAACAAAGTAAATTACTTTGACTCTGAAAATAGGGATTTTCATTCAGAGATTTCATTAAATAAATAAAGTCTCAATTAGAATTTTCAAAGCATATGAAATGCTAATTTAAAGTAGCACTTCATGCTGGATTAACCAGAAACATGTAGCAAGCATAAACTAAGTTTTGGGCGCATTAAACCCCTTGCTGCACTGGAACTGAAGTTTCCAGCCAACCCTCAAATTTATTATTACCTAACAGGAGTCAAGCGATTTATTAAGAATTTTGCAAATACATAACACATTTGGAGGCATGGAAAACAGGAAAACACATGAGTTAAAATGGGGAATAAGAATATATATGTGAACACATATCATCAGTCTTTTCCAAAAACAGTCAATGCACCTCATCTCCTAAATTCTTTGATCTACATATATATTTCGAAGTCTGCACTGTATGACCCAAAAAGAAGGTGATTTTCTCCTGGATTCCTGAATTCAGAGTTTAACTCTACCTTCTGTCACTCAGGCTACCACAACAAACTGATAAAAGAGTTGATCTAGGTAACAATGCAAGAAGTGAGAATGACAGTGGTTCCTGTCTTTACAATTTTGCTTTTGTGCTGTGGCATAAATGGAACTTTTCTAGTTAATGAAAGAGATGCAGATTTATAAGATAAAATTTATTTGAATGGTAACATTCTTCCATTACTCTATCCCATGTCAGAATACAATTCTTCATTAGCCCTGCACTGAATTGACTAGAAGTAATGTAGCATGATACAAACCTGAGAGGTCTCTGAAGAGCATCATGAACTCATTTCAACTTTCTGTCCCACATTTCCATCTAAATTGTTATTGGCCATTTGTGTTTCAGAATGGTCTTCCCTCCCTAGCACATAGTCTGCATCTATTTAAATTACATCATCCTGTAAAATGTAACTCATTTTTTTTCTTTTCCTTTCTTTAAAGCTTGCACCATTTCACCCCTCATGGATAAGTTTAGCAAAATCGATCAGAGTAGTATCAATGCATTTTTAGATCAGCTATTTCCAAGTTTAGACAGCATGATCCTAATGGGAGGACACAAGCCATTCCTCACTGGATATAGACATTAAATTTCCAGCATTTACACTGCTGATTACAACAACAAAGTAGACTGGTAGCTTTTGCAGCCACTGTGGATCCATATTTGATTGTGTTCTCCCAACAGAAATCTCCAAGAATCACCTCAGCTGTGGGATACATGAACATCTATAGTGAGATCCACACTACGACATGTTTTATTACTGGTGGACAGAATGAAACTCTTCTAGACATCTAAGCAAAGAGCGCTGAAAAAACTGTTGCCTTTCCAAAACAGTGGCATAAATGTTGTTTAAAAATCTTTTGTTCAACAGTATGATGAACAGCCTTTCAGAGGATGATCTGCAGCACAGTGCACTTCACTACACTTTTATCCCCTAATGTATCCCACTGTGAGTGGAAACAGTAGTTAAACTTCTTAGTGGCAGCATTGTTGCAACAAAAGGCCGCTGGATCTGCAGCCCAAAGCTCACAGGCACAGGTATTATCTCTTGGTGGGCTGATTAACATAACTGGAGAAAAATGAGACTTTTGGGGGGCACACAAGGAGCTCTTCTGAAATTATTTCCAAGCTAAAAACAAGCTGAGAGGACATGCTGAGAGTTTAATTAAAACATACTGGTCAGACCACCTCTGAAAGAAAAAGCATTTGGTAGCTGCTCTGCAGAGAAGACTTTAATGAGGGAAGAGGATGATAAAGGGGTTTTGTCTACAGGAAAAAGAGACAGATCATTTATAACTCAGGGAGCAGTTACATGGGATAGAAAGGGAGGAAAGATTATCATATGCCAATGAATTGATATGAATCCTTAGGCTTTGGTGGTCCAGCTGAGTTAGAAATTTTAGCTCCCAATCTCATCTTTGAAAAGCAACCAGTAGTCCCTCCAAAATCAGGACTGAAAGGTCAGAGACAAAGTGACTATTCATGGAAACTGTTTCAGCATTGAGAGTTGCACCTTTTTCTGATTTTTGGCCTCCAAAATTTCCATGAAATTTCTGAACAACTTTGCAATTTCATTTATCATTTTTATGTACTGATTAAATACAAATATTGTGTACTGTTGCCATATAAGACATCACAGAATGAATCTGCAGATGTGATAATTTTATACTCTGGTCATTTTCGTTTCCTCAGGCAAAATTTCAAGAATCTCACTGAAAGATGCAAAGAAAACAAAGAAAACGAGCTGCTTGGAGATTACATATGCAAAAGTTGGAGAAATTTTGCTCTTGCTCACATATTCTAACATTTGCAGAATACCAGGCATCAGAACATAAACCCCAAATTATGTGTTTTCTTTCTCTTGCTCTCCGAAATGCAATGTTTCCCTGTGTAAATAAACCCATCCATTTCTCAATAGCACGTCACATCTTCTGTTATGATGCTGCTTTCTAATTTGTCTCTCTGCAGATCTCGAAGATTTAAAATCTTAACCCTCAAAAATGTTGTACAAAGTAGTTAAGAACTTCAAAGCGCACGCACAAAAATGTGCAGGTCACGAGGGTAAAGCTATTCATTCCAGGGAACTGACAGGTAAGTCAGCACAGACAGTACGGCCTCGGGAGCAAAACCTGACTTTGGCGATGACCTAGTGCTTAACACCTCGTGGAGCAGACTGGATACATGCTTATTGTTGTGGCAGCATATCCTGGTACAAATTATGTCATGCTGTGCATTCAGGTTGAGCCTTTGAAGTCAAACTAGCTAGAGAAACTAACTGTACCACTTCAGGGTAAAACCCAGGAATAACTAACATAAAACACTGGATCCGGACCATAGAAAGAAATAATGAGAAACCGTAACAGTGCAGATCTACCCTAAGATCAAGCACTACATTTACCGTTTTTTAACACAGAGTGAAATTAATAATAAAGTAAAACCATGTTTTATTATTAGATTTCATCTTCTGTAGACTTGCACTTAAAAGTAAGGTTTGTAAAGCTGAAAAGTTTCCACTAACGTAACAAGTGTTCATTCATTTTTGGCTGTGCGATGTTGTGCACCATGCACCAGCCATCCATAACTGAGATATGACCTATTAAAATTAGCCAATTTGGAAGTGTAAAATTTTACATTTCCTGTTACCTTTACAACATGTCCATTGCCAACAATCTGAGCACACTGCAAATCCGACAGAGTAGATGAAGGAGTTGATTGGACTGGACTGTGCTGTTGGCTGGGTTTCTGCTCAGGTAAGCCTGCTGCTTTTCTTCTTTGGGCTGCAATCTGAGACAAAACATTATCTGCACTGCCACCTAAAAGAAAACATAAAATAAATACAGTAAAGGAAACCATAATTTTGAAATGTCTGTCAATTCTCAAACATTCACTTTCATTTAAAAACTGACTGGATGAAGAAAAGACAACTGTAAGGTTCTGATCTGTCCAGCAGCGTCCAGAAAAAATAACAAAAATCAATTGCAGAAGAGAGAAGCCAACCCTGTCTATATACACACACAGCTGACACCCTTGGATATAGCTCTCATGAGCCACTTCACCATATTGTCTTCAACAACTACCAGGTGCAATGCCTGCAGCTTTAGTTTTAATTGAAAACTGATTTTAATTTTAAACAAAAAGTAAACAACATGCGTAGGAGTCAGCTCTGTGACACGCATGGTGCAATGAACCAGCATCCACCTGATCCACCAGGGGTGGACCCAGTAAAATCTGCACGAGATGGGCTGAGCACTGAGACTTCTGTAACAGATGTGAGGCTTCTCTTCCCTTAGGCAGGTGTTCGAAGCCCAAGCCCATGTCCACTAAATTCACAGAAGCTTTGCTTCTACAGTGGTAGGAGCGCTCAGAAAAGGTTTAGTATCTTCTGCCATCATCACAAACACTAATTTTTTACCTGGATCAGATACAAATTACTTTCTTATTAAAAATGGTACCTGATCTGTTATGCAGTTCTCCTCCATGCCTGTTAATTCCTGCGATGTTATTGGATCCACCAGAAGAATGGGGAGAATGGTTGAAGTTGTTGGAATTTGAAGGAGATGCTGGTCTTCTTGCAAATGTTGGCAATTTGACTGGTCTAGTACCTTTGCTAACAGATGTCTGGAAAACAAAATGAAAAATAATTTTGTTCTTTCTTGATTGAAAGAAATAAAGATCACACTTCAACTGCTATTTTATTTATCCCAAGTTCTGAAACTTTCACTGAAAAACAAAAGAGATATCAGAAAGAATCTTATTTTACATATACATATAAACTGAACATATACGTGTGTGTGTGTATATATATATACTGATTATATACTGAATATATTTATTCAATGAAAGAAATTACACCATATTAAACCATTAATTCTTCTTAATCTTTGGCCAACGCAAATGAGCATATATGATGCACCTGAGATATGATATACACAGTATTCTGAGCAGTGGGGAAGGAAAAAAAATTATCACATGAAATTTCTTTCCTGCAGAATCCTGGCTTTGTCTCTCCCATCTTAAAATAACAGCTACCACCAACTTCTCATCCATCAAATCTCTGTTTCTTACAAACTAAGCTGCAAGAAGTGATACAAACTTTCTCTCCGCCAGTTGCATTTTTATATTCCCTGCAATCTAAATAGCTAGCTGCACCACTTTATTGAGTTTTATGAACTGAGGCACTACTGATCTAGCTATACACTACCCAAATCCTCAGCCACATCCTCCTTCATTTTTTTTGCTTTTACACCATTGGCCACTGCCAGCCATCTGACATGGGAGCTTTTGCAGCTCAGCTTTTTCATGTATCTTATCCTGTTGCTCAAATCACTTCTTCCAACTCTGACTGTTCCTCTCCTTCCTATACCCTCAGCAAGACCCTTCTTTCCTCACAGAAGGACTGATGGCTAGTCCTCCCCTACTTTCCCTGCTCCTCACTTTATACACATGCCAATTATCCAGTTATGTTTCTACAACCGTCTTTTTTGCGATGATAAACACGTACCTTCCTGTTATGTCACTTCCCTTCTAATGCTCTGCCCTATTCCACCTAAATCACCTCTACCGGTATTAAGCTGACTTCCACTCAAAAAAAAGAAAAGAGAAAAAAATTCCTCCTAAATGTCTTCATTGCTTCATTTCTGGAACTGACATTGAAACACAGTCTAGTGGACTGTTTTCTACAGTCATGGGAGTAAGCACTTCTCCTTTTTCTCCAACTACAAAAGAAAAGGCCGTCAAGGTTGTTTTATTTCCTGTCTCATGACAAATCACCTAGTTTTGTTTTGGTTTGCATTTTCACTGAAAACATTGTAGAATCAGGCAAGCTCCTTCTATTAAAAACAGAAATAACTGAGACTTTTTCCAGTTTTAAAGCAGTTCCTATTTAAGGCTATGTGCCTTCAAGCCCACTTGATCACTACTCGCTACAATTTTATCTATTGCGCATCTTTCAGAATATTATGTCTGTATATTGGTCTTACTGGTATTTCTTCCCTCCTGCTCAGTTCCTAAAAACTGAGCAGTTTTTATTCTTTTTTTCTGCCCCTGGTTTTCCAAATCAGAGCAGTTTCCACCACACTCTTGGTGATTCTGGTTAACAGTAAAAAAAAAAAAACCCCAACAACACAAACAAACAAAGAAAAAAAAACCCCAACAAAACAAAAAAAAATCAACCAAACAAAATCAAAAACCCCAAAACCCCCCAAAAACCAAACCAAACCAAAAAGAAAGTTGTTTCATTTCATACAAAACTTTTGTTCCACTATGTTCCTTCCATACAGATGTGCATTCTTCCTAAGCAGCACTGCTTAAAAGGACAAGCTACTGCTGAGACAGAGGGTTAAAAGTAATTTCTAATCAGAAACAGAGTGGCTCACCAGTCAGCAGGGCCTGGGCATAACACAGTATTTTCGTACACATTTAGTTTGCTTACTATATCAGAGTTCCCACTGCTGTTAAAATCGTGCTTGATTGCTCTCTGTGGCCAGGCAGTTCTCATCTGTTCAGATTTGCCATCTTTGCTGAGTCGTGTTCGGTCAGAATTCCAAAGCTCAAAGCTTGAGGGTGGTAAGAAAGGTGGTATCACTGCTTTCAGCTTATCACTGGGCAGCCTGGTAAATGGAGCACTACTCCTCAGCTGAGAGAGGGAAACAAAGAAAAGGGGGGGGAAAAGATTCACTTCTTAAGAGAGATTACTGGGAGCTGGTGATGTAGGTTCAAAATTTTAAGTTAAGCAAAAAGATGAAAACACAAGCTTTTTTAAACAGAAAGGAAATGAGACACAAAAGTACTACTTGAAGAGAAGTATAACACATAGTAATAGAGAGAAACCAAGGGACATTGTGGCACCCCTCAGTATTATGCTTATTCACTTGATACAATGAATATAGTTCATTAAGTGGCAGAAACTGTCTCTTCCTTTACTGGGCTAAAAATATTGCTCAAGTTGACTTTAATAAGAATGTTAAAAATCAATTTCCAAAGAAATAATAATGTAGTCCTCTCTGTATTCCCAGACAGGATGCCTGGAAACAGTGAACAACTGTGTATTCCTGCTGTATGTGTACTGCAGAATGAGACAAAACCACCACAACCGATTTTGCTCCCTGGAGTTCTGTCAGTCAGTCATATCAAAAGTTCTTACAAAAGAACTCAAACTTCTTACAAAAGAACATAAAGATAATAACCAGCTACATTTAATGACATCACCAGGGAGTAAGCTGCAGAGAAATATAAAGCTACAGCATAACAAAAGAAGAAATAGATAAACACAAATACACGACCCAAACGAAATATTTCATGGCTGCCTCTACTAGTAACTTCACACCTCCATTGTACCAGGTTCCACCCATGTTTTCCTCACTTTATACTGCTTGTCAGCAACTAAGCAGCTGTTGCATCAATTTTACTATTTCATTGCTGATCAAACAAAGGTATGGGTAACTCTTGAAAGAAGTCAGTACAGCTTCCATAACACACTACTTTTAGTACTTTCCAGAACTAAGTTCTTTCTAAGAACTACTAGTGGGTGTACCAAGGCCTGTCAGTTCCAGTCTAGTGACTGTAAACAAGCTCTTTTTCTGGAGGTGACTTGGACAGGAGGTAAAAAATTGTAAAAATTATGGGAGCTACATGACCCTCTGAATTAAGCTGAAGACACCAAGAACACTGCAACATACCATGGTTGTCAATAATTCATCATCCTTTCCTCCTTTCGCAGTGTTTGTGCCTGAAAAATACATAAAAGATGTTTTATTTTTTACATGCTTCTACTTTTGTTTCCAAGGACAGCTCATTGTTTTTGAACAATCAACAGCTTTACCCTCAGCAAGCACATAGCATGAAGATTTCCAGTGACAGTCACACACCTCAGCTAAAGTTAAGCCAAGGCTTACTTTGCATCGCAGACTGTGGGGGATTTTCATGGAGAGCTGCACAATTTCAGTAGATGTGCTTTACAAGTTGGGCTTCTCCCACTTCTCTTTCTTCTCAGAATTATTTATTTATTTGTTTGTTTGTTTAAATAAATTGGTTTTCTTTACATAAATTAGTTTATGGAAGATACTAACACTTTTCAGTGACCTGTCCAATTTAATGGTGTTTACTAAAGAACAGTAACATGGTTATATTAGCATTTTCCTGCTTAAATGAGGCTGCACTCAGTGTGATCAACAGTGAGTACAAACATCTCTCCTTCTACAGACTACAAACAGGTTATGTGTTTTTTCGCTTACATTAGGTTAAAGCAGAACTAAACCAATCAATCAGAAATAGCGTCATCTTGAGCACCCCACAAGAGCTCATTCCCCACAAGACAACTGCCTTTACCACCAGCTTTGTTATTTGTGTTCCAAGCTGCAGCAGCATCAAGGTTTCCAGAGGTGTCCGTATCACTCTGTGAGGCTACTTTTATAGTGGAATTTAATGATGGTTCGGGCTCATCCGGAAAAGGCGCAAACTGATTGGAAGGAAATCCATGGCGCAACGTCTGAGTCAACTTCAGCTTGCGGAATCGATTGGACATCCTGCTCCACCAGGACTACATTGATAAGAAGACAAAACAATTTAGTTCCAACTACAAAAAAAAAAGAGGAAAAGAAATGTATAATTAATCTTTACAGCAGCGGTAATTCTATCAAGGAATTTTTGAAATAAACTAAAAAGCAATGTTAAAGTGGTTTGCAGTTACAAACAGAATCCTTCACCATGATTTGTATGTGCAATATTAATCTCTTCCCTTAATTTTCACCTGATAAATATTTTAAAATGTTTTTCCACAGTATCTGGAAGGCCAAAGTAGATAGAAGTATTAGGGCAATTTGAATAGGGAATTTTTGCAGCTACATAGCAAATGTTTAATTTTCCCATTAACTTCCAATTTCACCACTGATTCTTACACTCTCTGGAATCAATGAGTGGCATCTCTATTTTCTGCTTTTTAGAGGTGTGCACATGAGCTTATCTGATCTGCATCAAAGCTTCTCCTCAAGGTTTTCAAAATCAGTGGCGAACTGGAAGAGTTCTGATAGTATCCCTGTCTAACTAAAGATCCACAATCCACACAGTGCTGCTACACAGATAACTTAAACCAGACTGGAAAGACTATGAACTGAAAAAGAGCAAGGTAAGGAAATTAGCAGCTGTGAAAAAAACACAAATCTTAGGACTACGTACCTGTAACCCCCATCCATACAGATATCACATACGTGGAAACTGTTACACAAAAGGACTATCTTTGCTCAAAATACAATTTATTCAAATATTCACAGACTTGCACATTTTACAGGCAGACAAGTGCAAGTTGCTTCAAGTCTTTAGCAAGACATTTCTCCAGACTATATTAAACCTATGCCATTTGCACTAAAAAATTACGTGGCTTCTAGGTAAATCAGATTATAAGTACCTTCTGATTATTTCTTAGTAAAGTTTCTCCTTCCCTTTCTGGAGCACTTTTTTATAAAAGTCATGTTAAAGTGACAACACTTCATCAAGGCAGCTTTAGATGATTGCAAATCCAGGTAAAAATCCCTTCTCACAATACATATTCTGCTCTCTTCTTGGCATTTAACATTTTTCAACTACTCACTGATACATGTCTTTGCAGCTGTCTTATGGCAGAAGTAATATAAACTGTAAACTCATCCTCTGTATATTAATCCTTGTAGCAGAAGACCATTAAAACCATCTCAAATCTGCACAGAGCATTAGCAATGTATAGAGTTCTCAGACTTCTGTATCTCTTTGGTGTCACAACTAATAAAGATTTACATTACTTTCAGCAACAAAGATCTGATGAAAAAAGGCAAGAGAGACAAATAGCTCTGAGAAAGCAATAAAACCCACAGTTCAGCATTTATTCACCTTCCAAAAGGAACTGGAAGTTCATCTAGTTTTAACACAGAGTACAGTGAGCTTACAAAAGACAGTGCTTGCAATTTTTGGTTTTGGACACTGAAGCTACCTTGCTTCTGTAAGAAAGATCACTTCTAACTGCCCATCATTTCTGTTACTCCTCCTCCTCTTCTGCTTCCTTAATATATGCTCACACCACAAACTACCCCGAAATGGAGTAAGTACAGCCACCATGTTACCAGATAAAAAACTGCTGCTCTCTGGCAAGAAAGTAATGACACTGGAGAGGTTCATCTTGCCTTCTAGTGTTCACAGTATGATGGTCTGATCTCTGGAGTTTTTAGTTTGCTGTTGCAGGAGATTGCAGTCTCTCCATATACCCCTCCCACATCACACATGTACAGAAGCTGTAATAAAGGGCTTTAAATAGACTGAAGCAGTCAAGTAACAAAAATGTATTTCTGGTTAAAAATAGTGTCTATCAAAAGGCTGAAATCTAGCAGCAGTGGGAGAAGGCAACAGTGTCAAAGAACTAGAAAAATGGTGTTGACATTTCAGAAATACCATAGACATTTTTAACAATGCTAGGAATTAAAGAGTAAGGGGGAGAACTGGAAATCTCTGCCCTCAAACAGTCTTAATCTAAAATAGAAATGGAATGTGATAATTCACACTGCTCTAATACTGACATTGAGAGTGTAACTTGCTGAAGAAGAACAGGCAGGAAGAAAAAAGAGGAAATAAAATTTTTGCATATGGAAAAGGGACTACTTTGTTTTTGAGGCCGTTGGGAGGAAATGGTTAAAATTAAAGAGGAGGAGGGAAGGGTTTCTGCTCAAAGTGACCTTTCAGCTGGGAATGCTAAAAATGTAGGTGTGGAAAGTCCATTTATTATGCCTACTGTTGTTCATCCTTTGCCTGTTTGGAGATGTAGAATTTCTGTGTAGAGGTAACACACTTTCACAGACATTCAGGAAGCCTTTTGTTACAGGATGAGCTAAGTCTACTGGAGCCTGGGTCCCTGTGTGTCTCTGGCACCCAGCCTTGTTGTTGAGGTAACAAAATAAATCTATTCCTTGCATATTAGCTGTGGCTTGGAGGTTGCCTTGGTTACCCATATGTGTTGATTCACACAGAGGCCATGAAATGGTGAGAAACAAAGCAGTTAACAATTCTTGTGTGATAGAGGTGAAGAATGAGATCATGAATATCCACTACATTATCTGCAGGTAAAGGAAGGAGGGCCCATACTGTGCATAAATTAAAAATAAAAGAAACACATCACAAAATAAAAAGTCTACTAGTTAATGACAAAAGTGATCAAAGAGGTGAGACTGAAAAGCATTTACTTTTTTTAAACTTCAAAAGAAGCCTACCTGTGATCAGGTATTTTAGTATGAGTACCATTAAGAGGAGGAAGGCAGGAATATATGTGCATTTGTTTAACAGAGTATTTAAATGAGCTTATACAAATTAAAACCAGACAATATTGATTAAAATTACCCCAGATTAATTATAGGCAACATGACCTCTGAACAAATATTGATTATCTTCAGTAAAAGTTAAAGAGTATGGAAGAAGTTATAGACATCAGGCAAAAGGCAAATATACAATCACTGAAAAAGGAAAATCTGAACATTTACTGATCAAAATGCTTAACATGAAAAGGCATAACTGAAAAAACTTCATATGTCATCACAGCTCATAAGACACAGCCGGCATAGCCTTGTTGAAAATAAATTCTACCAAATGAATCTCCTTTTGACAGAGTAACCAGTCAAGTGAACAGAAGGGAGGAAAAGCAGCTGTAATGCAGCTTGACTTTAATAAAGCTTTTATTGCTATTTCATGTAGCATTCATCAAACAATTGAGAAAAATATGGTTCAAGTAAAATTAATAAAGGGAAAAGACCACAGCCAAAAAATGAGACAAATTGCGAATGATTTGATTTCAAATTAGGAGAATATACTTTGTGCAGTAGGTTTGGGAATGTTCACTAGCAACTGCAACAATGAAACATAACATGTTTTTCTCCGTCTGTGGAAGACATCCATCTAGACAGTTTCGTAAGTATCTCTAACACTCTAAATTTAAACACTGCCAAATCAACATTATTCAGTAGAAGTCAAGCTGGCATGCAAGTAGAAGAAATCAAGTGTATTAATATAGGAAAGGAAGTAAGTAGCAAAGCAGGTGTACTGAAGAAAAAAAATTCAGTCACAACATAGCAGAATAGATGCACAGTGTTACTGCTGCTGCTGCAAAAAAAGTGAATTTCACTGACAACAGGAAACACATCTGTGATGTAGCTTTTGCATGCTACTATGTGATACTGAGACCCTAGTTAGAATCTCATCACTCATTTTAGAACCCTCATCTTGACAGATAACACACAAACTAGAAATAGTAAAAAGTTTAGGAAATAAAACCTACAAACAAGGAAATTTGCATTGATCAATTTTGTTTAGACTAGAAAAAATAAGATTGAATATTTTAGTTCTCTAAGTATTTATACAGTTCTTATAAAAATGAAGGTGATTACTGAACAAGAATCAATCAACTTAATGGACAACAAAAGAGATATAGGTTAAATCAGGGGAAAAAAGTTCTGACCCCAAAAAGCAACAAGCGGTGGAATTGGGTGCTGGTGGAGACCATGGGACGAGAGGATCATCGTCACCACAGTGAAAGGAGAGAACCGAATGTCTCTCATAGGTGTTCTTGGCATGTTTATTCAGTCTCCTCATGTAAAGGCAAGTGAGCCTCAGAATTCCCTCTCACCTTCACATTTCCATGACCCTGCAGACCCCACATTCAGTCATTTGCACTGATCTAGACAGAAAAAACCTGTACTGGCACAGTCGCCAGTATCCTTTGTTTACAGTTCCAGCTCACCCCAGAGCAGTTGTCCACATGGAAACACTGCTGCTACAAAACCCAGGAGAGGTCCTTCTCTCCAGCCCTTTCCTCACATGCTGGCCCAAAGAGACATGACTGTTATGACATTACCCTCCACTCAGAAAATCTGAAAATATCATTTTTACCCTCTTTGAGTTTTTGTAAGAAGAGTAAGATGTGTAACATACTCAAGGTCAAACAGGCTGATTAATAAAGCATTAAGCAGTGATGGAAGAATGTATTATATTGGCTTCCAGGTTATATTTATTATAGAACTATACAGAACGCAATTTCTGCTGAAAAAAATGCTTAATAATGACTAGTAAGCACTGTAATATTTTGTAGTTTTGAGACAAAATACTTATACTTTCCAGAATATTAAATTTGTGTCAATACTTGTGTGTGTATATCCTTATCACTGACAAATCTCTTTTATTTCATCTCACAATCTTTTATGACCCTAATTCAAGCCTTTGTGTCATAACATTGCAAGGGTTGCAATCCAATCCATTGTTGATCTGTATGCCATAAAGCCAAAGGCTAATCTGAAAATTTCCCATCTAAATAAAATAGGTCCATCTAAATTGATAATGCAGTAGTATCACACTGAATAATAGCATAATCATATGAAAACAACCACATGCTCCTTCATAGTTAAAACTGCAAAACAGATTTGGGCAGAACTTTAAATGGTCTTTAAAACTCATGTCAAAAATAGCCTGGAAATTAACATGTCTGTTTTCAAGATCCTGGTAATAGTTATACTTAAAAGACAACATCATGTACTCCAGGAAATTCTGAGGTACACCATAATTAGACATTATTCACCTAAATAAACTGATGCCTGGAAATAGGCAACAACAACTGCAACAACAAAACTCACTCTTTTTTCTACTCTTTTGCAAACAGACAATGCAAGTTGCAGCATCTCTGTTTAAGTGGCATACTCTTGTTCCAGCTCCATGTTGGTTCCTACTGGACCACCATCAGTTCTGAGTTAAGGATACAGCATGCCAGAGGACATGTAAGCCAGAAGTGCACACTCCTCCACTACTCTTCATATTAAAATCTCTACTATGATCTTAATTTTCAGTGCCAATAGCCTGTCTCCATTTATGGCTATAAAGGAGCCTACCCTCTGTCCAGATTTAAAAGCAAGATCATAATGGAAATTGAGTTCCGAACTTACGAACATGGTACCCTCCACTTAATCATGAGATCTATTTCTAGGCACTGAAATGCTTCAATGCAAACTCTCCCCATTGCCTGGACATCTGACAAAAAGGAAGTTGAACACGTGCTATGCTCCACAAAACCAGAATGCACCGTCAACAAGGAATTCAGACAACAAACCCAGTTCCATATTAGATCCAAAATACTTCTTAGCAATTACTCTCTCTGCTCATACATTACAGGAATGAATGAGTTTTTATCAAGAAAGAATATATTTACCTTTAAGCCTCCTTTGTCATCCGGCAACATTGGGACATTTAAGGATTGCCTACTTCTGGAACAAGGCAGAGATGATCTGTTGTTCAGTTTATTCTTGTCTTTATCTACTTGCATGCATGCTGATGCCAATAACCTTACAAGCTCTGTGTCTAAGAGGAAACAAATTAAGATAATGTTTGGTCTGTTTTGCTTTCCCAAATTACAGCTGATACACTGACACCTTCCCTGTAAATCCCATATAAGTAGCAATTGATCTACCTCTCAAACACAAAGTAGATGAACCCCCAAAACTTCTTTCTTTCTTGACCTATTTTCCCATGCCTTCTCCCCACACTGCGGGCCGCAGTCTTATCACCTCTCTAAAGGTATTTATCAATATAAATAAGCATGCTATTCACAGTTGGAATCAGTCATGCGTGACCAAGTGAACTGCCTCCTCTCGCACTTGGTACAAGTTAAGAACAATATTGTGATGCTCCCTTTTCTCACCTGACACAGAAGAGAGTAGAGAAAAACAAGTATTCTTTCTTCAAGCGTAGGTTGCAGAAAAGAAGTTCGAAAGTAAATCCCAAAGAGAAAGATGTTCAGCCTGGACAATGAAGGGACTGAAAAGAAATGGTAAGAAAAAAGATGGACAAAAAAGAAAGAAATAAAGTAAGAGGAAGAAAAAAAGAACAAGCATGACAAGAGAAAGGAAAGAAAAAAAAAAAAATTCTGCATTTTGTACAGCAGTCAGGTAGGACTTTCAGAAGGGCAGACAGAACTGACCGAGAGAGAAAGAAGTAACAAGACAAACTATTCTGTCACAGTAGTTCTAAAATAATTCACTGTATTTATTGTCTAAAATGTTGTACTATTAGGGATCTACTTTTGATAAGGAAAAGAATCTGCTAGTAACCAAAACCACCATAACGTGTAAATTCAGAGACTTCATTAGCAGTAATGGGTTTTGGCTTCAGATAAATCAATTCAAGTACCAAGGACGGTTAACAACAACAAATTATGTATGCTAAACAAACTACAAGAACTAAATGTGTTTCATTCGAGCCTCCCCAAAACATGCTGCCCTGTTCTACAGCACTCCCACACAAACAACCTGAACCCTGAGGTGTGATTTATTCTCACCCTTTACAGAACTAGTGGGAGGTTCTGCCAGGAGTTCCCCAGTTTTGTTCTGACTGTGCTCTTTGTCCTGTCCCTTTGCTGCTCTCTACCAAGGGGCAATTTCTAGCTCCAGCTCATAGCTCTGTGCTAATGAATACCAGTGCCCCCACAATCAAAAGCCACTCAGCTAGTTCTGGTGACACGAACAGCACAGTTTTCAGAAACAAAGGCAAGAGGAAGGCACAAAATCTGTTATCCCATAAACATATGCACTCATCTAACCAATTAACTCAAACCCCACCATTTTCACACAGTGTCCCTTTCTTGGTCCAGTCCAGCCTGGACATCAGAGGATACCTCCCAGCAACTGCAACGTATTTTCCAGATTGGAAAGAATGTATATTTGTTTATGTTGTACATTTCTCCAGAGCATTTTGAAATAGCATACCTGGATCATTCAGAAGCATTATCAGGTCAAAAGCTGTGTATCCATTTCTTGCACGACGGTTAACGTCAGCTCCTTGATTTAACAAATACTTTACAACATTTTTGTTTCTTTAAGGGAAGAAAATAAAGGCATTGATCATGTTAAAGGACAAGTAAATTAAGAAAGAAGCCCCCAATATTCCATTTTCAACCTTTTATAACATCACTCCTCAATTAGAGATCAGTTTTACATGTTCTACAGCTAACCTAGTGCAAAATTTGTTCACAAGCTCTTCAGAAGCTCCCACAAGTCCTTTGTCAGTCACTGTTTACTCACTATGAAGTACATTAATCAACATGCAGAAAGTCAGCCTTAAAAGCCTAATTTGAATAGTCAGTTTCTTCAGCTGATCCTTTGGAAGTGACTGCAATATATTGCTAAACACCTTCCCAATGAAAGCCATTAATGCCTAGGGCAGTAAAGCAGACGGAACAACAAAGGTCGTTTCAGTAGTCATCATATGCCATCACTAATACTTCAATGCAACCTCATTTTCACAACCTGCACATTAAGAAATTGCAGACAGAAAAGCCAAATTGACTGAAGATCATTTATAAACTTCAAACAGTACTTCACTTAATTACAGCTATAAATTATATAATTGAGAAGGCACATTATCACTTCCTTGAGGCGTTTAAAATGCAGAAACAATCAGCATTAAATGTCAACCAACACCAACACCTTCCAACAAAAGCTCCTCGAAGCTAGCTGCATAAAAGACACTCATCATCCTGTTCCAGTTAGCCCCTCTCCCCTCTGATACACCTGAGTAAATAAGCAGGACTTGCCTTGTGATTCAACAACAATACTTTGATTCGGCCTATGAAATAACTGAACAGACAACAAAGCTAGGGAACATATATTTAATACAAAACTCTTGAGCAGCAACTGATCTTGCATAAAAACGAACTCTGACATGCATCAGCAACAGGTAACTACAAATTCTAATAATGAAGCTGACAAATGAACCTCAACATCTCCACTTCAGAGCATCACTTCTTATCATACAGATGACATTTTCAATCCTCAATTTACTCCACGCAAAATCGGCCTGAAATGGAGGAGGATTGTTACTCCTCTCTTCTAACAAAAATTCTGCTTATCCTCACCACAGCTCCTCGGCATACTTCCTACTACTTTTCTCCTCTTCTTTAAAACTATCATCCCTCCATCCTGTTTTCCAGTCCTGCACCTTGAAGACACATAGAGACACAATTTTTTAGTGCCTCTGGCTCACAGAGACCTCGCATGCTCCTTCCTTCAAGCCCAAGACCCTTCACACTAGTGGTGGTCCTGAGGAAGGGTTAGCTGAGGCTCTGTGGAGGCCACAGATTTCCAGATGTTATGAAAATTTCCAACTCTCCATGCTAAGAAAAAGGCTCAGATGCAAAGTATAGAATTACAAGGATAAGTATTTATTTATGCACGTGAGGTGTTCCAGCCACACTTGGGGCACTCTGAATGTGGCTTTACACACAGGGCTCTTGTACACTTCAAGTGTATTATTAACACTGGTACTATGATTGCTCATCATGGTAAAACTTAGCACAGCAACTGTATTTCTGCAGCATTCTTGCTGCTCATCTACTGATCCAGATGTCCCTGGAGTCAGTCTTGCTGTCTTTACTCACCTATGACACCAGACAACACTGAGATGGTTTCATAGACGGCTGTGATGCTGGCATTATCTTGGATGACTAGGGGCATCTTTTATCCTTCATGGATAGCTCTAAGTTTCCAAGAGGTCACACCCTTATTTCCTGGGCTGGGACATCCTTCTGGACTTTTCACTGAGCTGGTGTCCTTTAGTTAGCTTTACTTTAACATGAACAATACCAAAGACTCCTAAAATTCCACTACCTCAAAAGTTAAGCATATCAACAAAATTAATTAACAAAGTTTCATACTATGAAGACTGACTGATATATTAGGGAAGGGAATTTTCATAACCCAGTCCTCCATTAAACTGAACAGCCAGTATCTGAACACATGCAGGACTCAGCTTTGTGTGTCCTTCCACAGTCTAGAGAAGTACCTGAGTACCAGCAAGGGGACATGCCAGCAGCCCTGCACATCACTTTGTGCTGGCTGCTTCTATTCCAGCTGGGTGTTGGGTGACTGCTGCCACGTGAAACAGCTGCACCAGAAAAACTGATCTTTGTCCACTTCTGTGGAATGTCTGTCACTGCTATCAATAAAGGTCCCAAGAACTACTTCAGAAAAGTTCCACAAGGCAATGACAACTTGACCTCCTATTTTTCCTCTTTGTTGCACTTGCACAGTCCAATGAGATCTGCTGACTAAAAACAAAAGCTGAAGCCGAATACCTGCATTGATACAATGAATGCATTACCAGGCAGTGAAGTGAACCTTCACCCTGCTGAGGGCTCATCTGCAACAATGAAGAAGAGTTCACCTTCCTAAACTGAATATCCTGTATTCAGACAGTGTCAAGTATATGGCAGACATCACACGTGAAGCACCAGCCAGGCCAATTTCTGACTCCTACACAACTACTTACATCTATGAAGCAGCTTTACGGAAAACAACAATTATTTTGGTTGCATTTCCAAAAACTCCATGAAAACTGAAGGCTGAATAGGAGAACATAGGAATTGTTTTAAGACTGGAAAATAGGGCACATGGAAGGGTGATTGCCCTGAAGTTTCACAACTTCATGTAGGTTTACAGCCCTGACAGGAGGGGTGATAGTATCTTTCACAATACTGAAAAACATCGAAGGATGGAAGCCGAAACCTGCACCAAGGCTCCTGGGGACTGCCTGGAGCACCATGTTCCCAGTACTTACTGAGCTTGCTTCAGGTTCCCAAATGCTCCACTCATTCTGAAGTCCAAACATCACAGAATCACAGAATAAGCTGAGTTAGAAAGGACCCACATGGATCACTGAATCCAACTACCGGCCCTGCACAGCACCTACCCCAAGAGTCACACCATGTCCCTGAGTGCTTTGTTCCAACACTTCCTTGAACTCTGCCAGGCTTGGTGCTGTGACCACTTCCCTAGGGAGCTCATTCCAGGGCCCAACCACCCTCTGGGTGAAGAATCTTTCTCTAATATCCAACCTAAACCTCCCCAGATACAACTTCAGGCCTTCCCCTCAGGTCCTGTCACTGGTCACCACAGAGAAGAGATCAGTGCCTGCCCCTCCTCTTCCCCTTACGAGGAAGTTGCAGGCTGCAATGAGGTCTCCCCTCCGTCTCCTCCAGGCTGAACAGGCCAAGTGACCTCAGCCACTCCTCACACGGCTTCCCTTCAAGGCCCTCCACCATCTTTGTTGCCCTCCTCTGGACATTCTCTAATAGTTTAATGTCTTTCTTATACTGTGGTGATCAAAATGTGATTCAGATCTGCTCCAAAAAGCTGAAGGCAGCACAAGAGTCATGAAAAACTGAGGTCACAAGTCTCTTAATTTCTTGTAAGACCGCTCTGCTTCTAGAGTCAGTATCGAACAGGGTTTTTTCTACCGGGATATAAGAAAAATTAAACTGCTTTACTGCTAGACACAAAGAGAGCGCATATCTTACCCATGGTATGTAGCCTGCATTAGTGCTGTCCAGCCATGAACATTATCCTGTTTATCAATATCAGCCTTTTTCTCAACAAGGAGCTGAACAAGGGGCAGCTGTCCAGTTACAGCCACAATCATTAAAGGAGATGCACCATCAACATTGGTAATATTAACCTGACTTGGATCTTCATCAACGATCTCTTTAACCAGCTGAAAGTTTCCTGCAAAACAGTGATAAAACATAACCTAAATGAGCAACAGAGAACTGCTTAGCCACTGAATTGTATTTTGATTTGCTGTCATTGGTCTGCATTTAGTGGAACTAAAACAGAAAAAAATAAAGTACTAGAGCAACTGTAACGCTAAAGTTAAGTATCTGTCTTGATATTTGGTCTTTTAGTTAATAAGTACATCTTTCCAGCCTACATAAAATTGCAGTTAGGGTTAGGGTTATTTTCCTCATTTTCTCTACCTATACACTTAAGGTGCAATCCCATTACAAGAATTATTTTCTGAAATGAATGACTAAGGAAGGCTGTATGAACTGCAGTGCATCCTGCATGTGAAGACACAAATAGGAAATATTTCTATTAAATTGCCATAAGATGATGTCGTGCAAGGAAAATTGATGACGTTGAGGCACCGTGATTTGTCCTTCAAAGCTCCCTGTTCCATTTCCACAGGTGGAAATCACAGAATCAACAATTTTAGAATCCAAGTAGGTGGGTACAAAGGCACTCTAAAGGGTGGTGGAGGCCATCCCTCGCCTTAAGCAGGTAGAACAATGCCCCGTCTCACACTGACCTATAAGTTCCTCTTACAAAAATAGTTCACTGATTCTAAAAACCTCGACTGATGGAATTCCACAACCTCTGAAGGAGTCAATCTATTCCAGTGCTCAACTTTCTTATATTCAGAATGCTCTTTTTTCTGCCTCCAGTATTCAAACTACATCTCCAATACAAAACTTCCCTACTCCTTGCTCAAGAGTAAATAATCATTAGTCATCTTTCCAGTTCTTTAAAAGTTAATCTAATTTTCAGGTTTCCACATAAAGGAGCTGGTAGTCACTTGAGTTCTTGTCTAGATTAGGAAAAGCAGTATGAAATATGTTACTGAACATATTTGAACAAGGTTGTGGGTTTTTTTCTGAATCTTGAAGTAGATCTGCTTTTAAAAATATATGAGGTAGTCAGGATTACCTTAAACAGAGAGCTTAAGCTCACCTACCTCCTGTATTTTTTTTTAATGTCCTATGGCAGGCAAAAGCAGGGAAGAAGATCAAGGAAAATAAGATCTCTGTGACTGTGTGTACCACCACAGGAACATGGACAAGAACAAGCAAATCATCAACTGCCAGGCAAAGGGAAAAATTCTCAGCTTTTAAAAAAAACCTTCAGATGCTAAACTGCTTCATGGCATGGGCTGCTTTCAACTCAATCACAGGCATGAACATTTTCCTTGGAAAGTCAGCCTGAATTCCAGACAAACCCTGCAGGCACTCGAATGCACTCATTGAAACTCACACCCACCAACGCCACTCAGCTAATTTCTTGGAATGGGAACGATAGAAAAGCACAGAACTACTTTTTGTATGTTCCAATTTGCTAAAAGACAGCAGGTGGCTTTTTTAACACAGACCCAGAGGACAAACTTTGTTAAACAGAAACTCTGGAACCTAGAGAGACTCCAGAATTTACTTTGGACCCTGGACACTCCTTAACCTAGTGAGTTGGTTTTTTAACAGTGCTGTCATCCATAGCCAAGTAAAAAAGCCCAAACCCAGTGTGCTGACCAGTATTCGTTTGGCCCCTCCCATGGTACTACTTCTGACCCAGCACTAACATTTGATAATCTCAAATATCCCAGGGGTACAAGAAGGGCACAGGATCACTCTAAAAATCTAACAGACCTGAGGCTTTCCCAGGAAGACATTTTGGTAGCTCACATGTGAAGAGTGGGAACAGAAAAAGCATGTTTCCCATGCTAGCAAACAGACATGCTCCGAAGTTAGGAAAAACTAGACAGGGTGGAAGAATCATGGCAGTACTCACCCAGTTTCAAAGCATGAAAGACATCAGGTTGCCTCTTTTCTGTATCTGAAAGAAATATAAACATTTCCACTAGCAATCCAAAAAAAAGCAATAATTTATAGTAAAATTTTTATAGGAAAAACTATTAAAAATTTAAAGTACTATAAAACATACGTTTAGACATACATTTAATAAGAACAAAGAAAGTATGACAACTCCTTTATTACCTTTGGGAAGAATGACTCACCTGTATGGTTCTCTGTGCAGAGCTAAAGCCAGAAACTATAATAAGGCACCAGCACGGGCTTTTCAATTTCCATTCTCCATGAGGAAATTGTATTTGGAAACTCTTTTGTTTCCTGCCTGGAAGTCTAAAATATCCACTGAAGAACCACACTATGGCTCTGTGGTCTGGTAAAATCCTCTATACAACAGTGAACACTCAAACAGTATGGGATTATTTTGAAAGGTGACTCAAAAGGAGTTTTACAAGCTGCTCCAGTTTTATTTCCTCTTGAGTATTTCCAGGTTAATTTGCAAAGGTCACAAAAATAATAGTGTCAATTTAACTACACAGCTTGCTACTTGTGAATTAATATCCTTCAGCTCCCAGATAACCATCCCCATAATAAGAACTGTAATTATTACAAATGGTAATATTTTGACTGAAGAATCATTCTTTCGACATGGCTTAACAGTGCTTTGAAACTTCTGACACTATGTAAGATGAGAAAAAAAAAGTGACATATTTTTCACCTTCCACTCAGGCCAGAAAAATATACCATCCTCTATCTTCCAAATTATTATGGACACTACAGAATCAATGGGGTAACAAGATTTTATGGAAAACAAGAAGACACTGAGAGATTTCGTGAGCCCAATTCTGTCATTTTTATGAAATACGGAAAAAGTTTAATGTTCACAGCTTGACTCCAAAGGAAGTCATCTTAATATGCTGAACAAAAGCAATTGCTGAAAAGCCCAAAATACTCCAAGAAACACTTAAGACCAGAAAAGAGAGTGATGGGTCCTACATTTTCTCCTGATTCAGAAACTGCTCTTATAGAAGGAACTGCGTGTATGAGCTCACCACTGGAAAACAGATTTCAAAAGACTAGTTTAGGAAAGGACCAGGCTCCATACTTGCCTGGAAGAGAGGCAGCTTCAGGGAGCAGGAGATCATGAGAAGATGCCAGAAGGAAAGACTGCCATCTGGGTAAGCCTAAGTAAGGACAGGGACAGAAGGCAGGCAACACCCAAGCCATTCCAGGTAGTTCTGAATTTGCTACTGAGAACAGCCCTGAGAAGAGAGCTGCTTTCTCCTGGGAGGCAATTCGCCCTATCTATGGCAATGGATCAGAAGAAAAGTTCCTTTTAGCCTGTCTTCCATATGACAGAAATGATCTTTCCTCTTCACAGGATACTCAAGACTCCAGCATTAGGAGGAGGCTGAAGTATGGTCAAAAACCAATGCAAAAATTTGTGTGGAAGAGTAACATTTTTACTCCCCTCTCTGCCCAAATGAGTTACTGCCCTCCTGCTGATGGAAATTCCCCCTCAGCACAGGTGACAAACATTAATCTGCTTTAAAGCAAGTCCAGTCTCCTCAACAGAGTCTCCTCAACTCAAACAGAGCCCTTCAATACTTTAAGTCATATGACCACAGAAGGTTTTGAAGACTCACGAGGCCAACTCTGCCTGCACATACATCCTGTACATGTAAACACATGGGCACTAGTGAATCCCATGGATCTCTGATTCTGTCTACTGTAACCAACCGATGTCTGTTCCTCAAGAGACTGGTCATGAGCAAACATCTACAGTGAATCAGTTCTGCCTGGCAGCGTGCCTATATGAAAGCTCTAGAGTTCCAATCTAAACTATAAGTCAATATCTGCATTAACACCTTCTCTACAGCAGAAACAAATGTCTGATTTTTGCTCTTCTTCAAGTACAGGGGAAGCTTGACCTGCAGGAATGACACCAAACGTAGACAACAATTTCGGGGATTGTGGACGTGTCCACACAGCAGTGCAATATAAACATAAATAGGTAACATTTAAGGATGTCTATATGGGTATCACAAGTGACATAGAGCCTAAAGTGGACTATCCCACCCTGCAGACTTTCTGCCACCATGACTGGATGGGTAGTAGCACCTGGAAAAGGATCTTTCTAGAGCTAGCCACATGCTTGTATCTTATAGCAAGCAGTCCAAAGCTGGAAAATCCAGATGCAACTCTTCCGAACCCTCTTGTTAAGCACTTCCCAGGGCTGGTTTGCATAAATTGCTTGAAAAGTGTCCCCAAAACAGCCACATACAGACAGGAATCTTATCCTGCTAACATGGAAAAAGTCTGCTGAAGTTGGGCACTGGTACCTCAGCTGAAATAGGTGTACCTACTCCAACATTTTCAAAGTCCAGCTGCAAATTACAAAGCACATCATGCACATACAAAATAAGCTCCTCAATTTCTAAATACACAATCAAAACTGCAAGAAAGTGAAACAAAAAAATAACATTCCATACCTGCCTGAGGTCTGATCGTTGTGAGAGATTCCAAATAGTCCTTCATGTCTTTGTGTTTGAAGCCAACAGAGATGTCAAAAGGTGTTTTATGTAGTACATTCAAGTGATCAGGATTGGCACCTTTCTCCATGAGCTGCTGTGCCAAGCTCACCTTTCCACTAATGGCTGCCAGCATTAAAGGAGTCCAGCCCATTGTCTTTATAGTGTAGTTACAATCAGCTCCCCAGTCTAGTAACAGATGTACCACTGCCTCGTGTCCATGCTGAGCAGCTGCCATCAGCGGAGTGATATCAGGAAGGTCATCTCTGCTGCTGTTAAGTACATTTGTGCTAAAATGGTCATAATTGTCCACAAAAGCTCCGGATTCCAGCAACAATTTCACCATGCTGACATGGCCGCCTCTGCAGGCCATTGTGAGGACACTGGCTCCTAACTTGTTCTGTGCATTGAGATCAGCACCATTCTCCAGCAAGATGTGGGCCACGCTTAGATGTCCAAACCTTGGGAGAAAGAGAGTAGAAGAGAATTAACACCTTGGATTGCAAAAACCAACATACTCTGAACCCAGAACACTTTGTTACCAAATTGGCCTATTGACTAATACGTACGCTATGAGGGATCATAGACACATCACTGAATGTGACAATGGCACCTTGCTGGAGGAGAGCAGTCATCAGCTGAGGACTGTAAACTAAATCATTCCACATGTACCAGTGATCATGCTCATAAAACAGGCATCTATTGAAGAGGATGATCTGGTCAAAGCAGCAGAGTGCCAACCTCATTTTCTGCTGCATGGCACCAACTCATAACTTCCATGAACCAGAGAGTCACTTTCATCCTCTTATTTCCAGAGCTGTATCACATTAAAGGATCAAAGCCAGTTTGTTTCCAGGGATCTTAATTAAGTACCCTCATTACTACTGAACAACAGGAATAAAAACTGCAAAGAGCCAGTGCTAACTGAGGAAAAGAAAGACCATTTTATGAACTGGATAGTCAATCTTTTATATTTGCATTATCCCTTGTTTTCCAGTTGTGAACCACCAATGAACTCCCACAATGGAAGAAGACTCAGTGAATACAGACATGTGCCAATGAAGGTCAGAGAAGAACATGGTGAGTGGCCACCACTGTTGTAAAGTTAGCTGAACTTCCCTCAACGCCAAGGGGACCAGAAGCCATCTTTAGCAGACATGGCTCTACTGGGAGAGTGGGACAACTGGCCATGTGAATGGCCTTCCCTAAAACAATCAATGGAAAGCGTTCTGCTCCTCAGTCAGAGAGACCAGCATGGGGGAAGTGTCTACACAGCTCAGCCCAACACCGAGCACCAAAACTGAGCAACCAGAAAAATTAGTTTTAAGAAGCCAAGGTGCTTAAGTTGGCTTACAGCCACATATTCCTTCCTGATAATTGGGGATACCCAGTGTGTAAGTTGACACAAGCAGGCAGCCAGAACAACCACAAACTCGCTTGGCTAGAATGCAAAGAGTAAATTTATTTGTTACCTTGTGAACCTGGGGATCCCCAAAGCAACACACAAGCAGAGACACACAAGTGGAAAAGAAGGCATCATTACCAGTTCATGCTAAAGGATCACTGGCCTGCAGTTCACACAGGCTTATCAAGAATTATTCCCGGCTGCAAGGTCGGTTGAGTGATTTACAATTCTCCTTGACAGTCTTGTGGTTTAATCCATTCCTTCCAACACCCAGCACTGTGCTGATGAGCATGCAGGGACTGGCAATGAGTGTGCCGTGGTGTCTTGTGATTCGACTCTGTTGCAGTTGCTATGTCAGGCTTGTGCCATCATTTTGGGAGACTGCTGTACTACTAGGCGAAATTAAAACCCTGTGTAACATCAAGTACCTTCCAGTAAGGAAACCTGGCACTAAACCCTCCTTGTGTGGAATATCTACAAGAACTTGGTCAGAGTACTGACTGTAAAACTCTGACACCAGTTTTACCAGTAACCCAGTTTTGGGACCACTTGACTATCAGAGGCTCTGGTAGTTTGTCAGCAAGCAAAAGACAATCATGCAAGCCATACACCCAACTAACCAGTTATCAGTGAAAAAATGGAAACCCTTTACTGCTCCCCAGCCGAAGAACCCCACATTTTAATAAATGTAATACCTTGACAAGATGTGTGCCTCATGCTCTTGTTGCAGGCATCAGGCACTACTACAACATGCTTGTGCACACTGTGCTTAGCACGACCCAACTCTGACAATGAAAGCAGCCTTTGTACACTACAGCAAAGCAAGTGTTAGTGGAGGAAAGCCCAAAGAATGCTACCAACCACTTAAAACAAACATGAGCCCCAGAGTCCCTAGTTTCCTACACAGTTGCAGGAGGAAGCCTCTGGGGCCTGTGTACTCCCTAGGTCTATCCTGGTTGCCTTCACTGCATCACCTCAGCAGAGCCTGTAACCCCTGCACACGGTTAATTTTATGCATATATGCGACCTCCTGTCCAATTTCAATAGGGCTAATCACAGCCAGAAAATTAAACAACTACATAAGTCTGAAGCCTACCTTTGATCAAACACTGTATTTCCTTTCTGGTTATCCATTAAAGAGAAAAGAGAAACATGCTCTTCTACTTCATGCTTTCTCCACAGATTTCAACAATATATACACTACTTTTCAAATGTCAGCCAGTGGTTTCTTGAAATCAGTGAGAGAGTTATAGTCATCTGACTTCATTGTTTTTAGGGAATGAGCGTATGGTTTTCATTAAAGGGGAAAAAAAAATCTAAGACTGTTTCTGCAACTTTTTTTTCTTTTTTTTTAAACCTTCATAAAATAACAAAATTGTTGAACCTTGTCTTCCTTGTTCTTACTGGAAAACCAGCTGTGTGACTCATTCTTTGGGAACTTTCTATGGCCATTAATTGAAAAGAGAAATGTTGACTTTGAAACAGATTCTTTTCTTCCAAGTATTTTAATGTTATGAAATTAAAAAAAAAAAGACCAAAACAACAAAAAAACCCCACCCATTTCTTCTCTCAATTAAGCACCCAGTTATTATAGGACAGTAATACCCTCCAACCCTGCAAAACACGCCTGTGAGCCCAAGGTGTGCTTGTAGGAATAAAGACGAGCACCAACACCAGCATTAGCGACACGGGAACCTCCCACAGCCCAGCAGCGGGTTATGCAAAGCACAGCGTCACTGATGCAGAAAACAACCCAGTTTTGCCATTAAAAACCCTCAGCAATGATTTTCCATATCCTCCAGCAAGCCACCTAGGAAAACATGGGAAAGCCAAGTGAAATGTATTGTTTCTGTTCGCTTCAGTATGCTTTACGTCAGACGTGAGTTTTCAACAAGTAGGTAAGACGCACATATACGAAAAAAACCCAAAACAAAAAACCCGCAGAAAATTAAGTAAGGCTACGCGCGTATACCAATTGTCACAGAGTGGAACAGCGTTTCGTGTTCACGTTATCTCCAATTTTGCACTGGCTTAACCAAGAAATAGAGTGCACTGCTTCGAACACCACATTCTTAATACGAAAAGATAATTTCTAATGCCCCAGCATAACGCCTAGCCAACCCTACACTCAACAGCCCCTCCTCACCCACCCCCAGGGACGGGAATTCGGATCCCCCCGGGACAACTCCGGGATCCACCGGCAACGACCGACCGCGGCCTTCAACATGGCGCCGGCCCTCTCTCCCACGCTGAATCGCCTGGAGCTCCCCGGCGCCCTCCCTCGGCCCGGGGACCGCGGTTCGGAGGGCGAGGGAGGTGAGCGCCCGCGGCAGCCCCGGGGCGGGGA
>VZTA01003120.1:0-35153 GCA_013398855.1 Mohoua ochrocephala | reverse complement strand
CTGCTCAGCTGACACAGACCATCTCAACAGCTGGCACAGTGCTTCTTCCCCAGGGAATGCAATGCTGCAGTGGTGGACCACTGCTGGAGTATTAGTTCTGGCCTGTCACACCTCCCGGCAGTGCTGGTGAGGAGATGCGTGACCTGCCCAGTTAGGGAATGGAGCTGAGTTCCTTGTGGTGATCCCTCATGGGCTGGTGTCTCCAGATTATCTGTGCTGGGACAAGTACAGGGTGATAGCATTGTTCAGCTCCTGCATCCCTCGCTTGTTTTGGTCACACTTGAGGTGAGAGGGTCTGAAAACTCTGCTCACAGACCATTTTGCAGTATTTGCACCTTAACTGAACCAAGGAGTGTAACATTACAGTGTTCCTAGAGGTGGAACATTCATGAGTTTATCCAATGTACACAATTGAAAATTTGAACTAGCTTTCAAATTCCAGACTATTGCTGAGATTTACTGTGGCTATCCTGACCTTGCCTTGTTGCAGAAGCAGTAACAATTAAGCAAATTGTGGTCACGCAGTTTTTAAGAGCAAAAGAAATAATGTTAAGATGTTTTTACTATGGAGAAATGAATGGCTTTTGAGAGCCTGCATTTTACCTTTATGGCAAAGAACACTAGACTTGTCCGAGGAAATTACTTTTCAAAAGTGACTAAAAAAGAAGCCTGTAAAGACAAGAAAATTTAAAGATAAAGAGGATCATACCTCCTAAGTTTGAGGTTTGGGTATTATTTTCATCACTGCTGTTTTAGCCAGTTGCTACAAAAGTTTTATGGTATGAATGCACATCTGTTTTGTGCTGTAGCAACTGTGACAGAGACCTTGTATGACCAAATTTATTCACAGAATTTTTCACACTTAGTTGAGTGTGTAATGTGTGTTGTGGTTTTTTGCCTTTTTTCTACCTCAAAGGATCTAGACAGATAGTTCTTTAACCCAAATAATTTCAGTGACCCATTCTACAGCATATCCTTACAAACAGTAGTGTAGGCATAACTCAATGAGATATTAAACTGCAACATAGGACAGAAATAAAAGATGGTATGGTGTTGCACGGAGATGGAGAATGTACTAATCTTAGATGAAGGGCCTCTTGGTCAAAAATGGTAGTTTGAAGGAAATGACCATAGCATGATGCTATAGATATCTTGTATAATATCTTTAGATATTATCACTCCTGTTGTGATAATCAATTGATTGGCATTAGAAATTTCTCATTACTTATGAAATCAGAATCTAGATTGTTGGTTTTTGGAGTGTCAGTTAACAATATATTTTGAGAATTCTGTTGAAATGGGAAGTGATTCCACATATGCTTTGGTGAGAATGTGGTGATTCATTTTCTTAGGATAGATTTTTTCTAAACCAGACCCATTTTTAGGCATTGACATTTGTGCACTTGTTCCTAAAAATGCTTATTTTGTCAGACAGTCCTTTAATTTGTGTTTATTTCATATAGCTCCTTATGTTGAAGAGTAATTATTGATTTGTTGTAAAATCAGTCTTCTTTCTATTGTGTTAATTCCTATTCCCCTTTTCCAAAATGCCTGTAGGAGAGGAAATACCTCCTTGCATGGTTATCCTTTTAGTACTTGCATTTAATAAGCCTGTAATTTTTTTTCTTTGGAGTAGTGTTTTTCTTGTCCCTTTTATGAAAATGACCTGATGACTTTTTTGCATGCTGTTTTGCATGGATAGCAAATGTAAATGCAGATTTCTCTGTCAGATAGTGAGTGGTTTGGGCTGGCTGCATATAAAATAAAAATGACATTTCATGGCAGAAATGCTTGTTTTGCTCTGTTAGTCACTGGCTGAGATAGTGGAGCATAACGATGTCTAAGATGATTCACAGAATACTTTAACATCTGATTATCTCTGAGAAAAGAAAATCTGATTCACAGAGTTAATTTTTTATGTTCCGAAACAACAGATTTTGTGATGCCATTTTACTGTGGGTTTTTATGTGGTGTGAAACAAAATAGTGCTTAAGGCTACAAGGGGTGAGTGACGCTCGCCATCTGGAAGTTTTCAGAGCAGCTAAAGTCGGCCTTGCCAGCAGTCCTTGGTGACCAAGTGACAACACTGTGTTGACAGAATCTGTGTAGCTAGTGAATTAACACCTATATAAATACTTCCAAGATGAACAATTTAATGGTAAGTTAATGAACTGAAGATTTATTTGTCATTATCAAATACAACACTTGTTCGTTCACAACATGATTAAGACCATTCTTGCTGAAACCTCACAGTGCCATTTTGCTAGCAAGGTACACGTCAGAGTGGTTACATGAGCAAAGATTGGGTTTTTTTCTTCCCTTTAGCTACACAAGTAGTGTATTTCTAGGAGTTAATGTCGATTTCTAGTGATCTCACATGGAGAGAGTCAGGTGTTTTGCAGGGCTTTCTTCTTTTGCTATGCATATAGCCATGCAATACTGTAATTTATTTGAGTGGGGTTTTTTCATCAGATTAGGTTATCATTTTGGTGCCTTTGTAGCAAAAGCTTGCTGCTGCATCTTAAAAGCAGTCCTAAAATAATCAAAGGTACCTCCAGACAAACCTCAGCACAGGAAAAGACTTGTGCCTTTTTATGTTCTCATAGAATGCTGCATGTCCAGAAATGTCTTGAGGTTCAGCATTTTGTAACTTCTCCTTGTTGAACCAGATTATTTTGTACAACTGTGTGTGCAAAATGTATGTTACTTACACACTTTAAAATTGTCACAGTTCAGTATTTTAAATATTTATGAAGATACATATGTGAGAGCCCCTCAGATACACTCAGATGTAAATCCCACTGATTTACTTTCATCGGGAAGTAAAACTGCTGGCTTAACACAGACTGAGGAGTTTGACACAAAGCAAGTTCTTTTTGAGCGCTGATTTATGAGGTTCTTCCTTGTTATTCTGGTTAATTATTTCTTACCAGAAGTTTCATTAGAAACAAACAAGGAGTGAAACATGCTTAGATACAGTCACAAAGGTTCATTTGCGTAAGGAGCGGTTGGTTTGGTTATCGCATTTCTAAGGGGAAGTAATCAGAACTGTACATCAAACCTGTAGGCAGACAGGGCCAGATCACGTCATGATATCCTGAAGACACTTTGTGGACAGGACAATGCTGCCTCTGAGTAGGGCTGTGAACAGAGTGTCTGGGGGACAAGGGCTAGAGTTCTTATGCTGTGTGCTGTTTATAAGAATCTGTTCTGCAGTTAATCCACTGCATGTGAAGGTGTTTCAGTCTGATAATGAACTGTAATAACAAAATAGCGACTTGTTTTTTATGATGTTTTTTAGTAATCCTACACCAAAATCTTAAATCGTCAAGGAACAGTCTGTTGTACTGTACAAGCAGTATGGGTTTAAGTGGCAGTGATTAATTGATGTAGTCAGAAGGATTAATTTTATCACATAAGAGGTCCCTGTGGAAGAAGAAGCGGCACATTACAGCACAGCCTCCCATGATTCTACATCAAATCCTAGACACAGGTTATGTAATTAGTGCAGTAAAATCATAATGTGACCTAATTAAAAATGCAGCAAAGAATAGGTTGAAGGCCGAGCTGTCAGCAGTAGTTCATAACTGTAAAATAAATGTGGCAGTGCTTTTCCCAAGCCTGACTAGCTGCTGTAATCTGGTTTTGCATGAACAGTGTTGCTTACTGTGCTACTAAGGTGTTATTTATCAGCCTATCCAGAACTTACTTTCATTATTTGATGGCAAACATTCAGTGATTACATATTTTTAATGAATACATGATGTTGTAATTTCTTTTTGAGAAAGTCTGGCTAAAGGGTAGCAATAAGTAAGCAGTAAAGAAAATTTTAGAAGTTTTTGGCACCAAGTGCCTTTGTACCTGTTAGCCATGCTATTTTTGCAGTTTATGATTGTAAACCAACAACATTTCCACACAATGCACGATAAAATTTCAGAATCTTGTGGTACGGTAATTTAGAATACACGTTCTTGTTGTGTCTGAAGCCCTTCGTGAGTTCTGTCATCAGAAGATGCTGTGGACTGCCAAGGGCATGCATTAGCAGCCTTTTTTTGGTTCCATTTGAACTAAGGCACCACTGTGTAGGATCTCTCTGTGCAAGAGCAAACCCTTAAAGTCATTCTTTGAGTCTGAAAATCAGGCTGTGCCTTTCTACATTTAGATTACAGTGTGTTATGCTTTGTTTCATCACTGCTCTGATAATCTGAGCAATGAGTATTTTTCCAACAACTAGCGTAAGTGGTATAAAAACCTTATGATAAGACATACAAATCCATTCTAAGTTACTGATTTACTGCCATATAGTTTTTAAACCTTTGCAAGTGCTGAAATTGCACTTTTCTTTTTCTTTTTTCATTAAGAGAAGGTTCTGCTTAACCAAAAATATTTATGCTTGGATAATCTTCATCAGAATTACATACCTAGAATCTGCTCTCTTCTCTCTGTAAAATCATTTTTTCTCTTGTTCATGTAAAAAGATGTACTATTGCCTCCTGATTCTGTGACAGAAATGACACCATTATCTTAGGGCACTATGTGCCAAAACATATCGTGAATCACTGCTGAGCTGCATGAGGTAAAGGAAAGGTGAGAGGCACAGCACATCCCTCCTGGATGCTACTGGTGTTTCTCCCTCCACTTAGTAGTGCTGTTGTGTAAGACATGAAACACTGTTGCTGTCTGTGAGCAGTTTGGTTATATTACTAGATGTGATCACAGCTTGCTTTAGTTCACGTTTGGGTGCTGACTTGAGCCGTATTACCTTTCAATGACAGCATGCCACACTTTGTAATGGTGTTGCTGACTGAAAACAAATGAAAGTGTGCGAGAGAAGACATGCTGCCAGAGGCAGAAATGGTTGGTAGAGCTAGAAGAGAAAGCTGCTTGATTAAGTCATGCTTCAGAAGTAAAACTTGTCTTTTGACAAGTTTTAGCTAAGGTAGTTTTAGCTACCTATTTAGCCTAGTAGAGAGGTGCATGATTTTTCTACTCCAATCTCATTCGCTGCTAACAAGAGGGTGGTAGCAAATGCTTTTTTTGACATTCGAAAGTTCTCCAGGAATATGGTTGCTGTTATAAACAGGAGGTGGAAGGGAGATAAGAGAGTAGTATAGGCAAAAATGCTCAGAGAGGTCTGGAATGTGGCTTACAGATAATTTTAAAAGTTGTTCATAAGTATATGATGGAACCACTAATTGATTATTTGCTATAAATGAAAAGGTGTTGCCTGGAATTATCTTCCTTGACTACAAAATAATATCAGGTTACATTTCAGCTGTGCATCTTTCTTTCCCATTTGTAACAAGAGCATTCAGCTAATTAGATAATTAGCACTTTGCCTTGTGTGGGATAGTAAAAGGTTTTTGTTTAACTGTAATTTCACACATTTTCCTGGTAAGAGAAGCTTGTGCCTTGAAAGCCTGTTTTCACTTAGGTTAGCAAAATGCTGCTGTGTAATTCTTTTGTTGTTTCAGTATAGCCATTTCTTCTTTGTCCATAGGTTCTAGAAAGCTTTAAGATCATGGATTACAGTCTGCTTCTGGGGATCCACATATTGAGCAGTACCAGGAAGGAAAAAGAAGGAGAGTGTTCCCAGAGTGCATCAGATGCAAAACGCCATGGAGGGCAGAAAGTTCTCTATTCCACAGCCATGGAGTCAATACAGGGCCCTGGGAAGTCTGGAGACTCTGTCACCACAGAGACAACAAACACGTAAGTGCCGTAACCTGCTCTTAAGATTGCTATTAAAACTATTAACAGTCAAAACATTCATGAGTACAGTGCATTCCAGGAATTGAAAGACTGAGCCTTTTTTTTTTCCCCCAAAAAAGCTCCATCATCAAGATTTGCCACAAAGCATGAAATTGAAATGTTGATTAGTAGATCGATCGTCTTTCAATGCACGATAGCATGATAGTTCAGAGTGACTTATGTATGCACTCGTGCATTCTTTTATAAAAGAGATGTTATTAGACAGCTATTACAAGAGCCCCAGCTATAGTCGAATTTTAACTGGAAGCAGCCTGGTGAGACCTAAGGAAAAATTATAAATTACCATTGAAATGGATATTCCTACAGCAGTTGTTTTCATCTTGAAGTCGTATACCCAATAGACATAGAATGATATCATCAGCCACTGAAGTGCAGTCATATATGACATTTCCTGAGACTAAGAACTGAAGCTTTTCTCTTATTTTTCTGTCTAGCAAAACCTTTAATAGAAATTTGAATATATAGACAATCATTACTCTGTCGTTTCCTTCATAATATATTAAGTGCTATGAGAGCATTGTCTTCACCGTGCAGCATTGTATATAATCAGTCCTTCATTATAATGAGGATTTAATTTAAAATTAAGGATTGACTTTTCTCCTGGTTCTCAAGGGAGCTGTGTAGGTAAATACAACGAATGATATAGAAACCTGTGCTTAAACCTACAGCAAACAAGTGGGAGCGTTATGATATTTAGCATTCACAGAGAGTTTCCAGGCATTGAGAACGCTAGAATATAAATTAGACAGAGCTTTATTTAACTCAGTTTTTACAACTCACTCACATTCACACAGAAGATGGCCAGTGCTGCTGGATGATGGCAGAGGTGTTGCACTGGCTGCCACCCTGGGGTCCTACATCACTTGAGCTAATATAGTGCTACTCAGATCCTGACAAGTGGAGTCCTTCCTTGGCTCCTTGCACTGTCTCCTCTCTCATACTGACATAACGGCTAGTGGAGCAAAAAACAATGTTGAGGTTCTAAAAACAACGGACCCGTTTTTCTAGGTGTTCGAGTAGGAAGAGAGGGTCTTAGAATGAAGGTCTTGCTCTTTAAGTTCATGGCTGAGTACAGACCCTGGACCAACTGGAGGACCATGCGGTCAGGATTCTCTGCTTGATACTGCTGCTTTATCTGTCACTTATCTGTCCGTAAAGAAATTTTGGAAAAGCACAGTAATACATAATTTTTAGTGAAAAATATATGAAACAACCTTTTCAGACTTTGATTAATGTGCAGACACTCTATGATTTGTTACCTAGAATCAATAAAGTGAGAAAATTCTCCCTTATCTAAAGTCACTTACTTTCCTTAGCAATGAACTGATGTATAATTTTTTTCCAATTTTCAGATCATCTGAATATTTCCAATTCCATATAAAAAGTATCTTAAAATATTCCTCCTTTTTTAAAATGATGGATACTTACCACTGAATCCCAAATACTTCAGATTTTCTATTTAAAATCCATTGCATGCTAGGTGACTCACATTTGACTGACTTTGCACTATGGCACCTGGCTTTAATATTGTCTGTTCCTTTGGGTTTGCAAGTGGGTACAGTTCAGCTGGTAACTGGTGGTCAGAGATGTCTTAAAAGATATTCTAACCATGTTGTTTCTCTCAGAATGGGAGGCATTCCAGCAAAAAGCCATAAAGGAGAAAAACTGCTTCTATTTATGGGTATTATTGATATTCTCCAGTCTTACAGGTAAGTCAAACTTCAATTTTCAATAAATTTTCACTGAACAAAATATTCCGAAATAATTTATAAAAATGGAAATTTTATGAAGCAGTTCTGATTTTGTTTTTTTACTTATTTAGGTTAATGAAGAAGCTGGAACATTCTTGGAAAGCTCTTGTTTATGATGGGGTAAGTAGATTTTATTATTTTTTTTAAACTGCTGATTTTTAGCTAGTGGCCCTTTGACTCATTTTGACCAGGAAAAAACTAGTTCGGCTATATTTATTGTCTAACATCACCATGTGGTTTGAGCTGCTGCTGAAATCTTCCCAATACATGCTCTGATCTTTATTTGTTGAGCTTTCAGATAACAACTAATATTATCAGCTTGTCCTTCTAACTCACACAAGACTAGCCACTTAGCAGGACATTGATCAATCTGTAACTGAAAGATATACATAATTTGAAAAAATTCGTTTCAAATGCTTGGGAGATTTTGCAGAATATAGCTGTATAATTCATAACTCATAATTTCATACATGAAGTACCTAAAAAGTTCTCGAAGAATTAACCTTTAAAAGGGAAAAAATGGTAATGATTCACTAGTTTTGACTATGCCTGAAATGTATAATATAGTTCGCCTGAGGTGTCCAGCTTCTTCCTTGGCACCTGACTTGTGATTTACTTGTGGAAAATGTGACTGAGACCTTTTTCAATCTTGCAGGATACTGTTTCGGTTCACCGACCAAGTTTCTATGCAGACCGATTTTTAAAGTTTATGAATACAAGAGTTTTCAAAAAAGTTCAAGGTAAGAAGATAGTGACTTCTACTCTTTTAGATATTTTTATAATCATAACTTTATAATGCTCCTGTCTTGGCAAGCCTTTATTCAACATCATGTAGCCCTTTCGTAGCTCCAAACAAGAAACTACATTTCTGGCAATTCGGATTTTACTCTAATAGTAAAATTACAGAGACTTTTGTAGTATGTATTTTTGTCACATCAGGGCTGTCTAAAGGTAAAAGAGGTTCCTATATATTAGCAATATTATAAAGATAAGTTTCATGATCTAATGACATGTCCAGTCCTGCATCTAGTAATTGTAGAAATACCTCCATTGATTTTATTTTATTTATTTTGCAGAAGTAAAGATTGTTTACGTACCATCTCCAGCATTAGGTATTCTTCCTTTTGATACGGATTTCTTCTGTGCTTTATCGAGGAAAAAAAACAGAATTTGGGTATTTCCCCCCCATTTCTCCTTCTTTAATCTTTTAATTAATTCTCAAGGTTAAGGTACATATCACTATTAGCTACTTAGTGGGTGAAGTGGGCTAGTGTTGGCTTCAGGTGACCACCTAGACACTCTTCCCCCGTCTAGTTGAAGAGCAGGAGTGATACAGTTGTAACAAAAGGCGGGTGGGTCCAAATAAGGACAGGGAGCGATCACTCACCAGTTACTGTCCCAGGCAAAACTGACTCAACTCAGGGAAATTAATTTAGCATCTTACTAATAAAAAAAAGCTTAGAGACACTTTCATGCAGGCTTCTTCCATCAAAAGTTCAGATCGAGTTTTATTTTCACTACATTTTCTACCGCTGGAAGTCATACTGGCCTTTGTTGCTCTGCATGTTGTCTAAAGATGAATTATGATTTTCTGAAGACCAATTGAGCCTGCCCATGAAAACCACTGTTAGAGGCCTGGCAGATCAGAACAACAAACATGATTATGTCTAAGGGCATATAAAAGAAGAGAGAAAACTAATAATGCAACAAGAAGGCAGAAGTGTAGGTGATAAGTATTTTGTGAAATTCTAAATAAGAAAAAGAATAGGATAGATAGATGAAAGGAGAAGGCTGAGAGTAACTATATTTAAAAAATTAAGATATTTTAAGTAGAATGGAGGAATCTTTAGAAGAAAAAGAAAATTTGAATTAACCCCAAGTAGTGATTCCCTGTATGCATGATATGTTATGACAGCTTCTCAGGAAAATTAGACTCTTAGTGAGTCTTATAAATATTACTGAATTGATGGATAATTTCTCTATAGATTGATCATGCTACTGAAAGGAAATTCAATCTGAAGCATTGCTAGTGCAGAGAAGGATGGTGATAGGGGACGAAAGAGACCCAGACAAGCTCAAGAAGTGGACCCATGGGAATCTTACCAGGTTCAACAAAGCCAAGTGCAAAGTGTTACCTCTGGGTTGGGGCAACCCCAGGTACCAACACAGGCTGGGGGATGAACAGATCCAGGGCAGCTCCGGGGAGTAGGACTTGGGGGTGCTGGTGGGTGAGAAGCTGGACGTGACCCAGCCATGGGCACTCACAGCCCAGAAAGCCAAATGTGTCCTGGGCTGCATCCAAAGCAGCGTGGGCAGCAGAGCAAGGGAGGGGATTCTGCCCCTCTGCTCTCCTCTGGTGAGACTCCACCTGCAGTGCTGCATCCAGCTCTGGGGTCCCCAGCACAGGGGGGACATGGACCTGTTGGAGAGAGTCCAGAGGAGGGCTGCCAACATGATTAGAAGGATAGAGGACCTCTCCTATGAAGTCAAACTAGGCAAGCTGGGGATGTTCAGCCCAGAGAAGAGAAGTCTCTGGGGAAATCTTTTAGCAGCCTTCCAGTACCTAAAGGCTGGGAGATGGTCTTTTTAAAAAGGCATATAGTGATAGGACAAGAGGGAAAGGCTTTAAGCTGAAGAAGGGTAGAAGGGTAGTATGTTAGGTGTTAGGAAGAAGCTCTTTACAAGTGAGGGTGATTAGGCACTGGAACAGGTTGCCCAGAGAAATCGTAGATGCCCCATCCTGGGAGTGTTCAAGGCCAGTTTCAATGGGGATCTGAGCAACCTGGCCCAGTGGAAGGTGTCCCTGAGGTCAGCGGGGTTAGGAACTAGATGATTTTTAAGATCCCTTCCAACACAAGCCATTCTCTGACAACTGCTGAGATGTGCTCAATATGTGTGCAGTAAGGAAGGCTGTAGGGAAGACCTAATAAATATACTGGCAAGGCAAAGATGAGTGCTTGGGGTTTGATGAGGTCCAGGCTGTTCTTTGGGCAAAAGCTGTTCCGATTATGTGAGCAATGAGGTTTTTTCCAACAATTATCACAAATGGCATAAAACCTTACAGCAAGACATACAGATCAGGTGTTTTAAATAGTGTGCGTACATACTAACTGGCTGCTTTACTACCAGATTATTTTTCTAAACCCAGGGAAGTGATGCTGAAATTGCACGGGGGTTTTTATTTCTTTCTAGCAAGAGAAGGGCTGTTTTTGATTACCCTCTAGGAGACAGTGTTTTCTGAGTTTTGAGGTTTTTTTATGAAGCAGAGTTCTTGACAAGTAAGTGTTAACTGATGGGCTAGAACTATCTAGTTTGTAGAGAAGCTTGTACTTTAAAATGGATCTGAGTTAGCAGTTTCATAGTCCTGCTCATGAAAGTGTATTTGCTTTGGAGTTTGAGTGTCAAAATGTGGAACGGACACTTGGCTCAAATACTACAGGAGGAGTGTTGAGCATATGGCATTGTCTTAAACTGATACAAGGTGTTTTGCAAATACTTTTTGACCAGTGTTAGGGTGGTCTCTTAGCATTTTTATTAGTTATCTGGAGTGAGAAATAAGTCAGCATGGACCAAGGGAGAACAAAATACAAACAAACGCTAGTACTAAATGAGATTTAAGTAAAACAAGAATGACTACAAATACTAGCATAAATTAACGATTTAAAGTGTTAAAAGTTAAATCCTTTGGAAAAGATTGCTTAATAAGAAAATAGAAGAGTCTGATGTAATGTGACAAAATGTGAAGCAAAATTCAGCTGAAAGGAGAAAGGAGCCTCCTGAGACTCAGTTCTCTTTAAATCTTAGGATAATTTTGCCAAAGAACTAGTGGGAGTTCTGCTGTCTGAGACAATACTCAAAGGAACTCCTCTGCATTGATAAAGAATAAAGAGTGTCTATTCCTTACTACTTGATACTTCTGCTTGACAAAATAAGTGCCATATATGTTACCTCAACATCTGAGTCTTTTTTTCCCCAATTCTAATTCTGACTGCTAGATTTGTTCCAGGACAAGACACAACCTGTTCTGTATTTGAGGCGTACAATGTACAATTAAGGGATATCATACCTAATTTTCTCCCTGATCTTAATTAATCTGTCTCATTTTTCCAGGCTATTAACCCGTCTAAGTATCCTACTCTTATTGATTTCCTCTGTATACAGAGCTGTTAATATACTTCTATACAGATTAATGGTTCAAATGCATTATCATTCTTTCATAAAATAAAAAATTGGGAGTGTTCCTGCCTTCAGGAAGATTATTTCTAAGCTTTGAGTCAGACATTTCAGTTTAGACACTTAAGCCCTGTTCTGAATCTGTTTTTTCCCCTAGTACACAGAACAACCATACGTAATTAACAACAAGAACTTAATAAGTGGATTTAGCCTTGGGCAGAGGCTAGCTCAGCAAATATCTACTACGTTCTTTTTAAAAAATACCGTGGAACTATGTATCTGATTCTTTTCTTCGGTCTTTAGCCAAATGACTTGATGTTTTTAATTTGAACTTTGTAGTAAAGCAGTGCATGGAGATCAGCAGCCGAGGAACACTAAATGAATTAGCTGGCATCCTTCTGGAGAAGAACAGGCCTTGTTAAGAATTAAAGAGAGGTGCTCATACCTGAGTGTGCAGGCCATCAACATTTTAGAAGTGTTTATTGTACCCAAAGGAAATGTTTGACACATGAGTTGGAAGTGGAAATTCTGCAGTATCATTACATAGTAGTATTTAACAGCTCAAAAAAAAAAAAAGATTGTAACCTTTCAGAATACTCCAAATGTCTTTTCAGTTTTCCTGTTTTCTGGGGTTTTTTTCTGTATTCTTCTGTCTCTGATTACATGGGTTGGTACTCCGCAAGAGTTTTTTTACTTAGTGGTGCCGGTGACTTGACTTATTGTCCTATGCTAAGCAGTAAGAAACTGAAAAAGACAAAAGTACTTCCCTAGTAGGTGAAATAACAATACCTTTGGCTTTAGTTTTAATATAATGTTTGTCAAGTAGGTTTCTGGACATGTTCTTCATTTGTATTTGAAACCTAGATTTTCTGTATGACTTAGTTTTCCATATGCTGTTAAAGATGTGCAGGGGGATAAGATGACATCATTCAACAGCTATGTTCTTTTGGTAATGCAGCTTTAAAGCCTTCACCTTCAAAGAAACGGTGCAATTCCATCACAGCCCTAAAGGCAGCATCGCAAGAAATAGTGTGTGCAGTTAGCCAGGAGTGGAAGGATGAAAAGCACGGCGTTCTTGCTGAAGGACAAAGTTATGCCAGCCTTGATGAAGAAGGTACTGTCTTTCAAATCAACAACCTAAACAATGTTTTTAAAGGAATTTTGTACAAGCTCTAGAAGTCCTATTTTTAGAAAGCCCCCAATATGGCTGATCTCTCAAAATCGGAGTCAGGTTATTCTTAGGGAGAAAGTAGTTAGTAATATTTGGCAAAATGGACCTTCAGGAGCCAGAGGATGTCAGAATCAAAGTTTGTAATACGATGTTAAACTTTCAGATTTCAGGACATCCTAGAAAAACATAATCAGCCTAGGTAGTGAATTAAGGCTACATAGCCAATGCTATCCTTTTCACTGACCTCTAAACAAGCATGTCACATGAAGTGTTTTGAAGCTTACTTCATTGTTCCCAGAGTCTTTTTGAAAAGTTACCAACTTTGCCCCCTTCAGAACTTGCCCATAGCCATGATGAAAGCAGAACCAATTGCCTAATCCAATCTGATAAATGAGCCCTGGTAGCATGAGAATAGTCCCAGAACTGAGAGGAATTCATAACTCATACCTCTGCTTAATATTTGACCTTGGAGTTACTCTGTATTCTGCTGCATGTACTGGTTAGCAGCTGAAATTCACTCCGTAATACAAAAGAGTGTGGGTATGGGCGTATGAATACTACCGTCTCATCAATTCAAACATTAAGAAACTTCAAGAAGCTGCTGAGGGCACTATGGGACTCCGTATACTTACATGAGGATTCCTGGGCTCAATTTGAAATGAAATTTGTTAACATTGTTCTTTATTTCTGCATATGCAGTACTCGGTTCACACCACCGGCCAGATCTAGTGCCAAGCACTCCATCTCTGTTTGAAGCAGCTTCCTTGGCAACCACACTTTCTTCTTCTTCCTTGAATGTAGATGAGCACTGTCAACGTGATCAACCTACACTCTATTCTAGCAGGTAAAGGCTGTACACTGTTAGAGGATTCCCCACTGTTCTGCTAAAAGTCTAACATGGTGGTCAACAGAAGGGGGCTCTGCAAAAGAAGAAGCAGAAGGAGCAAGTGTCTCTGTAACTCTTTAACCTTCCCAGTGAAGGAGGGGTGCCAAAAGCCTGTAGGATTTATCGTGTATTTGTTTGTAATTATACATATTGTTATTGGGGATCATGAAATAGAAAGCATAAAAATGGCAAAACATGTTATATGAATTTTTCTTCATGTTCCAATACTAAATTGGATATCTAAACTTTGCTAGGCCTTAATCTGTACCATAAACCAAACTACATTAAGGTCAGTGCAGGAAGTACTTCTCATAACTTGGCTGTAGCCTAAAAGAGCTGCAGAAAATGCTGATGTGCTAAGAAAAGGAAAAGCTGTTCTTTATTCTGAATGTATTGTGCTAAATGGTCTGCTTTAAATTCTTCCATAACAACCATTTTTTGAAGTGAATTTCTACGAAACCTCATCCATGGGTGTGAGAGATCTGCCATGGGGGCTTACCATCTAACACCTTTGCTGGTCTAGGTGTGCCCTCTTCAGCTAGGGCCTGGTGGCAGTTTTTAATTCTCATTAAGCAGTGGTATGTGTCACAATTTCAGTATGTACAATTCACGAGGATTGGCTTCCCTGTCATAGCAAGTGGCTTTCTCTTAGGATTTAAGAAAGCTGCTAAGCATGCTCAGTATTGAACTAATTTCCATGAGATTCTGGGCACCTGCTGTTTTGTACCCACTTATTTTGGCATCAGTTCAGGGAGGTCATTCCTCCTTCTTGGCACTAAATAATATATCCATCTGAAGTTTTACTTATGTTTTTATGGTTCGCTGCAGGAACTTCAGTCCTCTCATGAGAAAAGCCAGCAAGGAAATAAAACCACCAAAAAACCCATGCTACAATGATGCACTGAACTGTTGATAGTTTTTTCTTGCCAGAGAAATTCTTTTGAATATTAGAAAATTATATGGTGCAGGACTCATCATTTTACCATTTGTCTCTGATAAACAGAAAGCTTGGAGCACACTTTGAAGCAAAGCGTGAATTAAAGATTTGTTTACAAGTGTGAGCCTGCTTTCACTCTTTAAATACGTAATTGACTATGATATTCTGCTTTGTTATTTAATAGAATTACAGTTTGGCATCTTCTTAATCAGGCTTTTTCCTTGTTCTTCAAAGTAACATAGCACAAAGAGAGCACATGAATTTGCTTGTAACCTGTCAGAAGTTTCTGGTTTAAGATAATAAAGGGGGGCAGTCCTGTGTGTGTAGCAATAATGCGATATTTGTACAGCTCCTTGGCGCCTACTAGAGCTAATGAGCAGTATGTGTCCATACCACTTAGAACAAGGATGCTGTTATTTTCCTCATTAAAAAGAGAGCAGTAATACTTTTGGATACCTTGAAGCACACACCGTGTTTTCTATTTGAGTTGCATTTGTTCTTCAGAATTACCCTCTGTTTCTGTTATCCATTACTGTAATACTTCCCCAAGGAGAGGCAAATGGCCTTTAACATAAGAAAGGCGGTCAGCACCATCTCTCCTTGGAGTGCTCAGCATTAGCAGTAGAAAGGGAGAAACTACTGCTGCTGCTGAGGTTAAGCAGACAGAGTTGACTTGCTGAGCTGGAGCCAGCTCCTGAGGCTGTGTCTTGTGAGGAGGGTTTTTGTAAAGCTGGCTTGGTACAGATTAGAACTAGTATAACTAATTGGTAGAAAATGCGGAGAAGTGTTTGGGGACTTGTGATTAAACTGAAAAAGGGAGACTGAGCAGCAGTCATAAACATACAGCTTATTAGGAGTGTTTTTCCAGGCTGCAAGCTGATTATTTTCACCAAGTTGTTGAAAAAGTAAAGGAAACCTGAGGTGCTATCCAGAGAGCAGGAAGAGAAATTAATAACAGTACGAATGAAAGAGTAGTGGAGAGGGGGAAATGGCTGTATTTTTCAGCACAAAAAGAACTGCACCTAACCAACAGAAGGAAAAAGAAAAAAAAAAGACAATAATGACATATGTTATTCAGTAAATGTAGGCTTTCTTGTTTGTCAGAAGACAGCTGGCTTCTGTTCCATGAAGCTGTTTCTCAAGTCAAGTGGTTTTGTCATAAGCAATATCAAGTATTCCCTTAGTAAAGACCAGAATTGACAATTTATTGGTTCTGTTAAAATTTTCAAATATTTTCCCTTCCTCAATAGGTTTTTATTTGGTGCAGAGATATTTTAGTACCTAAAGGGTCTGTTTTCCACTAGAAACTGTAATTTTTATCCCAAAACCACTTCTTTGAAAGGGTTTATTTGTTTTATCCTAGGAAATGTAATACTTACGTATTATATTAGGGATTATTTTTATAGAGGAAGTGATAACACTTTTTCCCCTTCCAGGAAAAGCTTTCCTATTAAGTACTGGTGAATTAAATTAAAGATGACAAATCTGAATGCCCTAAGTAGTATGACTCTCGTCTCACTTGACATTGCTTTTAAGAATTGCAAAGAGCTGAAGGAGGCCAGTGCCTTTAACAGGTGCTTCTGGAAATGTTTGAAACTTGTTTTAAAATATCTTAGAAAGTTTTTCAAACATTTCAAACTGTAGATGTTTTAAAATTCATGTTCTAAATATTTCAAGAATACAGAAAGTCTTTCTCCAATGTATTTTTCAGCAGGTCTCATGGCTTCCAGTCCCAAACACAAACAAAATCCCATGATGTATAAAGGGGTGCTTCACCTCCCTCTTTAGAGCAAGACTCTTTGGGCTGTATATGGAGGACTGCTGAATTCTTCTGATACATCTGAGCCTAGGGGAAAAATCTATATGAACTCTAATTCTTCTTTCTCTTTATGCATTCTATGCCTCATTTCTGTAAGATGTGTATGTAGTATGGACTTCTGCCTTCTTCTTCTTATTCCTTCTTATCTGTATATTTTTCAATTTTTTGTTTGCCTTACCTTATTGTTGCTGTTTCTCAGTGGAGATCACTTGAAAATTTGGAAGGCTTTGAGGGACTGTGGGGTTTTTTCTCCTATACAGTCAAGTTTCCTGAAGCATCCAGACTTTGAAATGTCCCGTGGCTTGACATTTTGTCAACCTCTTCAAAGAGAGTTTAGAAAATAAAAGTAAAATCTTCTGCTGTTTTTTCCAGTGGTAGGGGTTTGTAGGTGCTGGTTTTTCTGTTGTTAGGAATATTAAGCACTCCTTTTGCCAATCTGGTGTTCTTCGTAAACAAACTTTTCTGTGTTAAGTTTGAACGTTCTGTCTGTCCAACCATTATTCTTAGCTTCTGAAGCTTAGACAACTTCATCTGAATCTGATTCAAAGTGGATTAAATACATGCAAGCTTCATGATAATAAGCAGCTGGGTGGAGGAAAAAGACTTGAATGCTTAAATGCTGTGAACAGATGCACTGAGGCACTGGGGGTATCCCCATGGGAAAGAAAATTTTACTATGATTGAAGCAACATGTAATTGTGGCTTAAAAAAACCCAAAGCTTTCCCAGTTCTCTAGTGATGGAATTATTTTTGCTTCCTTTTTTCTTTTTGCAATTAAGAACCGAGATCAAATAGAATGTTTTAGCCAGAGGAGGGCAACAGCATAGTGGAGCATGCGCCTTGTGGCTGCTCATTACTGAATGAGAGAAAGTACCTGTAGAAGTGCTTTTTATTTTTTTTTTTTGCTTGGCTTTTCTTTTTCAGCCTAAGAATTAAGGATGGGAACTCAGTGCACTGTTGAAACTATATTAAAATATAGTTTCTCTGAATTGTTATTTCTGAAACACTGTGTATGTGGGGGTTTCGCTTGTTCTCTCTTGTGCCACCCCCAATTTGTCTTTGCCTTACCAGTCTCATTAAAACCAGTCTGCATTAAAACTGGCAATAAATGCAGCTATGATGATGCTATTGCAGAAATTTGAACTTCAGTTACCAACTGCTGACAGCACGTGTACTGCTGTTAAGAGATTAATTACAAGATTTTTGTTTTTATTCTTTTACACTGCTCAGTAGAATTCAAGTTACACATATGAGAATAGTGCTAAGTCAATGGGACCTGGGTCATCCTCGTGCAAGAGAAATAGTCTTGCTTTTGAAAAGATGTCTAGTGCATTATATAATAAAAGGAATATTGTAATGTGGTGATTGTAAAGCTCTGTTCCAGTATGACATTGATTCATTATTGTTGAGCATTTGAATCTCAACTTTACATGCTAGTTTTTGCATGTTGAACTTTGCATGCTAGTTTTGCCCTTTCTGAAGTTCTATCCCATCTGAAATATAGTTAAAGTAGTGCCAAAGGGAGGGGGAAATTAGTCATATCTGGACTGATGGCTGTAACCATGTTTTCATACCAAGTTATAATTCAGAATTTTTGCTTTTCACTTTGCCTGTAAATAGGTAAGAACTTTTAAAATATATCTCTGCACAACTGACATTTGAGTTTTCAAGGCAGCCTGGAGCCTAATTTCTGGCAGCTAGTGAGAACATGAGATAATGGACATCTGATTCCATTAAAGCCCCTTTGAGAGTTTCAGATTTGTGGACTAAGTGTATTACGAAATAAGATTTCTGTGTAGATACATTTGCAGTTTCACATTATTTCCGAAAAGCAGAGAACAAAAAAATCAATCTATGAATAAAGTAATAGAGTGCACCTGCTCTGTAAACATCAGTTCCTTGCACAGGTGTACTAATTACAATACACCCCTGTTCTCTCACTTTTCCTTCTGAACTTTTGGCTGCAAGTGATTTGCGTCTGCGTGGAAAAGTCAAATGTTACTAATGTTTCAATGTGCCTAATTATTACTCTTTTTTTCCCTATTTTGAATTACGAAATGCTGCCAAAATTTACACCATGTGTCATGTGGAAGTAATGTATTCTGAGATTAATAAAATTATGTTACTGTGACATAGTTTCATTCTTTAAATAAATATTGGAGTTCAGAAATAGCATTACTTTCTGATAAAATTTTAGTAAATGCAAAAATAAAATCTGAGGTTTCTCTACATTAGTCAAATATGAGCTTTCAGTTATCTAGCCATTGCCAAAACATCTATATTTATTTATATTCCTTTTTTTTAAAGTGTTTGAAGATTTTTATGTTTAATAGAGAAACTTACTTTTAAATTTCCAGCTATGACTGAGCTCTTTGGATTTTTGGTTGATTGTAGTCTCTCTTCTCTTTGCAGTAAAGGGTTACCTTCGAGTTCAACATTCACTTTGGGAGACAGTGCCATCTATTTGACTTCAGAACAGAGCACACTGGAAACGGAAAATGATAATGCTTCAGTTTTGGACGTCTACTTAGTAAGTTGCCAAACTGTTTCTGATGGGCTTTTTCACCTGTAATTCCTTTGACTCGGGCTAAGTAAGTGACTAAAATACCTGCTTAACCTCAAGATCCAGAGGTTTATTGAGGTATTTTTTGTACGAAACATGCATAAGTTTGCATAAGCAAATCCCTAAAGAATCTATATGCCTATTAACTATTGCAGTAAAGAAGTATAACAAAACACCTTTCAGTTTTTCTCTAATGGTAGGGAGTCTTTTCTGTTATTTGTTTTCCATTGGAAGGAAAAAAAACCCAAAACAACAACAACAACAAAATCTTTCCTCTTCATGTAGAATACTCCACAATGTAGAAATTAAATTTCTCAGAGTGGAAAGTTCTGTGTTTCTGTCAGTGATTTTGAAGCCAGTGAAGTATGTTAATGGCCCCCTTTTCTGCTTTGAAGGGTTGTCCAGTTGTGATGGCTGATACATTAAAAATGTATCTTTTCTTTGCTGTTTCAGTTCCTAGTGAGCAATTTATCTGACTGCTGAAAGATAAGCTCAAGTCTGTCTTTTGTTGTCTTCATGTCACCTGTGTTTCAAAAGTTCTCTTGGTACCTACAGCTCACATTCCACAGACATAAAGGCAGTAGGCACCCAATTCCAGTTCCAGTTGAGTGAAGTTTTGTGCATCTAAATTTTTAGGCTGTTCTGAAATTGTCAGTATAAATGCAGGAGGCAAGTATGTTAAGCTTGGCATTTTTTCCAAAGGCTTATTTTCATAAATCATAAACAATTCTGACATTATTCTAGTAATATTTCCCCTTGACTCTCATGGCAAGAATTGTACCAGAAATGAAGAATCAAGAGAGGGAAGTCTGTTCATGTTTCTAATAAATGTTTCAAAGAGACATGGTTGTTTCCTTTCTAGATACAGTTTATTGCATTCTTTATTTTTCTTATCCCTAGAGTTACCTGATTTTTGTCTTAAGAAATCCATAATATCTTAGAATCATAAATCAGCTCAGGTTGACGAGATCATCCAGTCCAACTTGTGCAGAAAAGGGAGCCTAGATAACTTTATCTAACACCCTTTTCCACCACAGCTTAAAAACCTCCAGCAATGGGAACTCTGCCACATCCCTGCATAAGTTGTTCCAGTGACTGATTATTTGTCCAGAAAAAAATTTTCTTGTGTTGAGATAAAACATGGTCATGTCTGATCTTACATTGAGATGAAATATGTTTGTCACATTCTCTTTTTCTGTAGGCTGTGCCACTGATGGTTTTTTCCTTCTTATTAGCCAGCAACACTTAAGTGTGTATAATACCCGGTTAATAGCTACTAATTTAATAGTCCAGCACACTTAGGGGAGTTGTTGTCTGTCCTGCTTCCACTGACACAAAACAGTAGCAAGTACCAGTGGCCAATTAGATGTAGAATTTACTTGGTTAACTGTGACCTCAAGTAGCCCATTAAATCAGTCTGTTCCTGTAGGACTTGCCAAATTAGCAATTTGGCTCATTGCTAATCTAATGTTGACCTGAATCATCTGTTCAACATCATAAAGTTCAACAAAGAGGGACTCAGAAATCCTGAAATTACACGGGAAGTGGACAAATGACTAATCACACATAACCTAACCTTGCTAGCAGATTAACTGACTTAATGAATTGTGCTTTCAACTAACTAACTTGAGAGCAGGACCCAGAGCTGTGACACCTGAATGCTCATAAGTGAAGCATGGATGAGCATGTACGTGTGCTAGAGTTGGGGGCAATGCTTCCCAACACTTTGCAAAGGAAGAATCCTAAGTCCAACCACCTCAAGTACATGTATACCAAAGCATGAATTCTGGACAACAAGAAGAGGAGCTGCAGATCCATGCCTAGTCTGAGAGTTATGATGTGATAGGAGTCACAGAATTACAGTCTTGGTGGGAAGATTCACATGACTGGAAGATCACAATAGATGTCTACAAACTCTTTTGCAAAGACAGGAAGACGAGGTGGAGCTGCACTTCATGAAAAAAAGAGAAATCTGACTGGATGAAGGTAAGCTACGGAGACCACAAAACATCTATCAAATGTCTTAGGATCAAGATTAGATGGTTCATCACCAAGGAGGATCTTCTTTTATGTGTATGTTCCTGGCCTCCAAACCAGGATGACAAGGCTGACAAAAACTTACTTTGCCTCTTCAAGCAAGTATTGGGCCAAAAGAACGTGGCTGTCATGTGTGACTTCAGTTACCCAGCCATTCGTTGGGAGAACAGTACAGCAATGCACAAGTTGTCCATGAAATTCTTGGAATACATGAGGACTTGCATCCTGCTAAATGTGCTAGTCACAAGGAACAATGCCTTGCTAGATTTACTGCTCACAAACGGAAAAGACAAGGTAACTTCAAATGATAGCCTTGAATGCAGCAATCACAACACCACTGTGGGTTTAAGATCCCTCTGAGCGTACTGAAAACCAGTATTAGGACAAAGGCCCTGGATTTCAGACAAGCCAGCTTCAGTATAGTCAGAGCCCAGATGCCAGGGATTTTATAGGAAGCATGCGTGGAGAGCAAACCAGCATGTGAGTGCTAGGAGTTTTTAAATAACATCCTGCTGGAAGCACAATAACAGTCCATTTCCTACAAAGTGAAAGGAAGAAGGCAGGACAAGTGACTACCTAGGCTTAACAATGAGCTTTTGAGTGTTGTTAAAAGCAAAAAAGCAGCATACCCTCTATGGAAAGGTGATCAGATACCCACTGGGGACTACGAGATCCTTTCAAGGGCATGTAAGGTTGCACACATGAAGGTCAAAGCTCAGCTGGAACTGGAACTGGCCAGAGACAGCAAGAAGAAGAAATGGCTGATGAGATACGTGTGCAGTTAAGCAGAAGCCCACGGAAGACACAGGCCCATTACTAGACACGGCAGGGAAAAAAGTTACTGGTAATGCTGGCAAGACAGAGGCTCTCAATGCCTTCTTTCCTCCCTCTTCACCACTGTGGCTGGACTAGAGGTCCCGGGATGAAGTAGCTACAACACCACGCATGCCGACCCACCAGTAGTGAGCCTGCAAGTGCTCAACCCACATAAATCCAAGGTCCAGGAGGGAATATATCCCAGGGTGTCAGCAGAAGTGGCTGACATTGTTGCAGGGCCACTGTCTTGTTATTTTTGAAAATTCATGGAGATCGAGGGCATCCCTGATGACTGGAAGAGGGCAGATCTCGTACCTGTCTGTAATAATGGCCCAAAAGAGGACCCAAGAAACTTGAGACTCAGTATCCTTACTGCAGTCCTTGGGAAAGTGGCAGAACAAGCCTCCTAGGAACTACTACCAACTAAATGAAGCAAGTGACTGAGAAAATCCAGCAGAGATTTATCAAAGGTAAATCATGCCAGGCTAACCTGATCACCTTTCTAAAACAAATTACCATCTTCTGTCAAGTGGATGTTGCTTGCCTGGACTTCAGTAAATCATTTGACATGTGTCATGTCTCCCACAGCCTCCTCCTAGACAAATGTCAAATACAGACTGGATGGGCAGTCTGTGAGATGGGCAGGAATCATCTCACAGGTGATCAATGTGTTTTACTGAGGCTGGCAGCCTGTCACAAGCGGGGCCCCCCAGGGATCAGTACTGGGCTCCATGTCGTGACATCTCCATGAATGATCTGGATGATGGGACCAAAAGCACCCTCACCACGTTTGCTGTGTCACTAAACTGGGTGCTGAGGCGGACACGTCGGCAGGGAGAGCCACCTTTCAGAGACACGGACAGGCTGGAAGACTGGGCCACAAGAACTGTGTGAAGTTCAACCAAGAGACGCGCAGAGTCCCGCACCTGGGATGCCATAGCCGAAGAGCCCGGCCAGGCTACGACGGGAGCTGTGGAACAGCCTTGCCAGGAGGAGCCCGGGGGTCCCAGCGGACAACTCACAGACACCAGGTCAGCAGTGCCCTGCTGCAGCTACCGAGGCAAAGCGGATCCTGAGCTGCATCCGTGGGGGCACTGCTAACAGGGAGAGATGTGATCATCCCACTTGACCAGCGCTTGTCAGGCTGCACATGGAGTGGTGTGTCCAGCTCTGGCCCCCACAATTCCAAAACAGATGTGGACAAACTGAAGAGGGGTCAAAGATGGGGAGAACCTGTCATTTGAGGAAAGACTGTAAAAGTTAGGTCTTTGCAGTCCACAGAATTTTCGGGGGCGACTTCAACCCAGTTTTCCAAAACTTAAAAGCATGACTACAGAGAGGATTGAGACCCTCCTTTTCTGTAGGGGCACCATGTGGATACAAGTTGTAGTGAGGGAGGTTTCCTCTCTAGGTAAGAAATAAATTGTTCTTACAATGAGATTGATTCAAGGAGAGTGATTTACAATGAGCATGATTTTATAGTGATGAATGATTCACTGGAACGACCTCCCCAGGGATGTGCTAAAGTCCCCATCACAGGAGGTTTTCAAGATGCAGCTGGACAGTGATGCTTGATAATCTCATCCAGGCTCCCTTTCCTGCAAAAGGTTGAATTAGACAGCCTCTTATGGTCACTTCAGCCTGGGCTGGTCTTTGGTTCTCTTGGCTCCATTTAAACAGTGAAACCATTTCTTCTTGATAGCTTTTGAATTTAGTTTATAAAGCAACAGTCTCATTTAACAGTAATACTGCTTAGCACGGTAAAGTACTTCTCTTTAGGTGTGAAGTCTGTAGGGTAGATGGTGGAATACTCTAAAAATCCAGTGACAGGCACAGCTAACACCTTTTGTAAAGTTGTCTGTATGAGTTTCAGGTGTGATGGTGATCTCATTAGTTAGTTTTCAGCTTGTAGAGAACTCATTACTACTATGTCTTGGAAACTGCAGTAAGTATATGTGTATTCCACTGATAAATATCAACAGAAAAGTAATTTAAACCCAACTTTGGATGTCATACAAATACCTAGTGTTTATTCCCCTGAGCAAAGGTCTGGAAGAATAAATAGGTCTTAAGTGGAGAGAATCATAGATGCTTTTTTGATCTAGCAGCACCCGTTCTCTGTACCCTGGAAAAAAAACAAACTCAAAATTCAATTATCAAGGTAACGGCACACACCTGAACCGACTAGGTATGCAACAGCTGACAGCTTCAAGGAAATTGGATACCATAGCTAAGCACATGTTACTTCTTAAGCAAACTCATCTTGAGAAGTTACTTACCCCCTGCCTTCTCTCTCATGTCCTGCACCCTGTATTGATGTCTACTTAACTGTTTTGAGATCATTGTGGAAGTGAGCTGTAACTTAATCATACATAGCCTGTATGCATCCTGAGGTGTTTGTGGAAGAAACAGGAATAGGATGCTGTTCTGTCTACTAATCTGTTACTTCCCGATGCCCCACAATATCCTTCAGGGGACTCCGAAACAACAGTTAGCATGTGGCTGGGAAAACCTGATGACACTAAAGTGCTGACCAGAAGGCAATTTTGCTTTTATAGGAGGATGGTTAAATGTATGTTAGGAGGAAAAGATGGATGTTTTTGAGAACACTAGGAACAGGCTAGTCATTTCTAATGTACGTCTCAAAAATCAAGCAAATCAATGATGTCTGCATTAGCTAATCTAAACCTCATTTGGAAAGGTTACAAGATGCATTTTGCCCTTTTAAAAGTACAAGTAGGTTTAAATGGCATTCTCACATTTTCCTTTAACCCTGTGATTAATAATCTTTGTGTGTTTTTCTACCACAAGGCAGGCTGCTGTAGTCTTACCCACTACATATCTTAAATAAAAATACCTTAGCTTAATTTCAGGCACCGCTAATCCTTTAATGTCTTTGCCTCCTGCTTTGAAGGACTTCTTGGACAAATTTTAGTTCTCTAGTAAATTAAGAGCCATGAATTTTTGGTCCTGTGTATGGAAAAAAAAAAACTGTCATAAAATGACATTGTGTTAATTTACTATAAAAAGCAGCTTTTAAAAGGCATTTTCTGAACAGTTTTGTGTGGAAATTCAGATAGTCAAGTAAGGAGAGGTGGAACAGAGGTTGTAAAAAAAAAAAAATTCCTCTTATAGGTAAGAGTATTGGGTTTGAGGTGTTACATTAAGGGAACTCCATGCAAACTCACACTGCGCTGCTGCTGTCAAAACTGAGAATGTACCTGGTAACAGCAAGAATTTTTGTTCCAGGACACAAGTAGAGAGACATCTTGGGTTCACAACTGAATGCTGGCCTGGGCCCGTAATTCCTTAATTCTGAAAAAGGACCAAGTTCAAACTGGCATTTTGTTCACTTGCCACTCTAAGAAGCACTGTTAGGTACATTCTCAAATCAAGTTTACTTTAAAGTTACATTGGTTTATTTTTCATAAACCTTTTCATAACCCAGATAATAGCTTAAGAAATCTAGCTTTTATGACTAGAATATGACTATGCATCATCTGCAATGAGCAGTAGGTATAAGACAATCTAAATGATTTCCAAGTATTCTAGTAACATAGTAATATTTGTAATTCATACAAATAATTTTAGTTATCAGTTAAATAGTGTAGAAAGTTAGAAGGAGATATAGAAAAAACTTGTAAATTTGAGATGAAACTGATTTGCAGTTTCTCTGCATAACTTTAAAACATTAAAGGCTTCTTGCTTTTATGAATATGTAATACAATGATAGATCAGACACTTTGAAACAAATGATTCTGGTCTGAGATAAACAGGTTTCTTGCATATAAGCCAGAAACAGAGAAGGTAATACTCTTCTATTTAGCACTTTGATGTAGAAATCCACAAAACTGTTTCCTTCTTCCTCTGTAAATAAGCTTGATCTCTTTTTAAAATTCCCTTGAAGCCCTATTTATTGGTATCAGTTCAGGCATTGTCAGCAAGTGCTGTAGAACGCAACAGTGTCTCAGTGTTCTATGGCATTTGGTTAGTAAAAAATATAAGTCCAATCTTGCAAAAGTTCCTTAACTGTGATCTGTGATCAGCAAGTGCAGCCGATCCTGAAGACCTTAGTCCAGTGTTACTACAGAGTGCCTTAAAAGTGATAATTCCACTTAGAAAGTAAGGAGTAACTTAAAAGTCACTTAAACTCCTTCTGTTCTGCAGTGAAGTCTCAAATTGTTTGATTGAGCTTTCTGTCACTGAAAAAGCAACATGTGCAATTATAAACTATCCTACTGTGTTTTCTTAGCATTCCCATGAAATTATTTCTAAAGATAGCTGATATTCTATACTACAATATCAGTAAAATCAGAGTGGTAAGGCTTAGGTATTTAATTGATTTACTTCAAGTAGGCTTGATTTCCATTACACTTCCAACAGAAAAAGGACATGCATGTAAATAGCAGTGACAAACTTAAGTTTGTTCCATTGTGATGCTGTATATGTTAAGTCATCTGGTAGTAAATATAGGATTTAAATAAATAAATCTATGTCCTGTCTATTGGATTTTAAATAAATGTATGTCCTGCCTATAGGATTTCATTAATGAATTATTTTTTGCTGTCAGAATACTTCTGTATATTTAACTACAATGCAATATTCTTGGGTAGTACAGAAATTTTCACATGGAAATACAGCATTGCCTCCCACTGTTAAAGGAAAGGTTCAAAAAATGTATATGTAATTTAAAAGTCACTGCTACTGAAGATACGGATTGATAAGGGCTTCAGTAAAATAAAATAATGGAATAACTGTAGTGGTGAGCAAGCCCAGTGTATTTAGAGCCTGGTTAGTGTAGCTATGATTTGTGTCAGATGAATTGCATAGATTATACTAGTACATTTAAAATTACTTGTGGTGTGGTTTACTTCCAAATGCCAATTTTATTATAGGAGTTTGAAGTCTTAAACTAATACTGAAGATTAATTTTGTATTTCAAAGCTGTAGATGCATAGGGAAGCAGATTTATAAATATTGGTCTATAAAATGCCTGTTTAGAAACTGTCAAAGCTTTCTGACTCTTCTTACTCTTCAGTACTCCTTTTTTTCTGTACCCTCTCCCATAATTTCAATTAAATTCTAATCATGATGTAGTTTTCTTCAGGGTGCTGTTGTGGAATAATAACAAGTGCAGCTGAAATTAAAGCAATTCCCAGGCAGAATACATGTAAAAACAAGCTAAAAGTTGTACAGTCACACTGCACAGCATACCTCAAATTTTGATATGTTGCTCTTTTTATGGAAGCTTCAGTTTCTCTGCCTCGCCATTTCCTCTGAAGATACTGGTGGAAAACATGATAGACTGAACCCAAATTGTGGGACTATGAGAAAGGAATTAAGACCTCCTCACTTACAGGCATCCTTTCTTTTCCCGGAGAGCATAATAAGCCTTAAAATATTAAATGCACATGGTAGAACCAATCAAGCGCTGTCCTCAAAACAGAATCTTGCTTCAGGGTGAAAGGGGCAAACCAACTTGTTTTATGCAGTAAGGTTAACTGCTCCTTTCCTCTGTTGTTATCTATGTTTTCCCTGTGTCCATCATTCATCCACGCATGATCCCAAAAAGGAAAGGAAAAATAAAAAGCCTATGTCTCCCATGAAACTGAAACCTGGTCAGAGGTGAAAAACAAATGAGCACTTGAACATCGTTTGGCAGAGGTGTTCTTGCAGAAGAAACATTATGTAAGAAGGAACATTGCAGTCACCCTTGCATGAAAATCCGACACAGGAATTAGGTGCTTGATTAGATTAAAAAGGTACCAATTCAGATTACAAGCAATACATTGCCTTAGTAAGCCAAGTGCTAAAATGCCAGCACATATTATCACTGAACTACATGTTCTCATGCCTGGGGCTTTTAAAACACCATAAGAGGAAATCAATCAGCTCGAAAACATATCCATGGAAAGAGAACTGGAGCACAAAAATGCTCCAAGACAAAAAGCCTCAAGTAGGCTCAAACATTGTAAATCCATTATATACACAGTGTGAGACATCTCAGCCAGCGATTATAGGGATGAATCCTGTAATGTCCTTTGTGCATTAGTTATCATTTTGGACCACATTGCTACAGCCAAACTCAGTTTTTATTTAGAGAAAAAAAAAAAAAGTTTCCTTTATCTGTAATCGATGTAACCACAAAAGTTGTACAGTGGATACAATGTTGCCTAGAGGATCATGTCCTGCACCTTGAAATAGATGGATTTCTTTCCAGAATAATATCACAGGACTGGACTGTACCTGACATAAATATGAACATCTGAAAATCTCATCTCCTTAAAATGGCATTAGTACCATCAACAGTATTTCTGTGATTGACTCAAACATATAGCAGTTGCTACAAGTTACTGTCAGGTCTCTTTTCTCCAACGCTGTTAGGCAAAATTTATTGGAATTTTTTCACTGAAATGCTTTGGAAGGGTCAGAGGAAAGGGAACAAAAACAAGCTAGTCATAGTTCCATTGTAAAATTAGTGGAATAGCATAAAACCAGCATCAGCAATACTGATAGCTGCCTAAGTGGAAAGCTGTAATAAGTCCAGAGAGTCAGAAGTTGTGCTGAGTGATCACTATATTTGTCAGAAATGGATCTGCAGTCATTCATATCTGAGCTTTCAGACAGAAACAAGATGCTGCTACTGAAAATTTTGATTAATTTGTCTTGGCTTCATATAGCATTATTTTGTTTATTGGTACTAGCATTTTTCAACTTTTTTTGCCAAACTGATTCTAAAAAAAATAATTAATTAAAAGTCCTTGTTAGCTTTACATTATATTGATTTTAGAATACCACTTTTTTTAATTTTACTCACTTGTCCAACAATTTCACTTCACATACTAAATGGTTCTGCATTTTCTAAGTACTTAACTTAGAAGTAGTTTAGCACATTCAGGCACTAATACAACAGTCTACTTTACTTGCCAGACTACAGTTCCTGAGAGAGAGAGAGAGGACAGCCCCTGAGAAATTGGCACTATGCTCAATGGCATTAGAGATTATGAACACCCTAACACTGGTGCACAATACAGTAGGAAGTTTAAAGGTTGTCACAGAACAATACTGAAATATCATTCCTCAAAGTTCAAGGGCTAGTGCTAAAAGTCATAACAAAAATATTGATTTAAATCTACTGGTTACCTTTTAAGATAAGCTTAAGAAATGCCTTCAGAGATTTTTTGCTCATAATCAAGATTAGACTGTTGTCAGACTACTTAAAAGTTAGTTAAGTGCTTGTATCAAACAGCGCAATGTAAAGGTGACCTTAAAAACCTGTTTAATAAATGGAACCTTACACCTTTGTAATGTTTTTTAATAAGGTTTTAGAGAAAGGTCATTACAGACCCCTTTGTTTTGGTTTTGTGTCTTGCTCCATTTTAGATATACTAGCTGAGATGCATTCAATTTACTGAAATATATTCTTCACCTGTCAGTTTATCCTTAGTTTGAGTTGTAATAATGAGATGTTCAGCAAAGAACAGTTTCTTTTCAATTCATCTCTAACTCTACAGTGATGCCAAGCAGTGATTAACTATTTCTATTACATGAAGGTAGTGTAGAAAACTCTAATCCATTAACGTTATTAAGTTGGTTTTTGGGAGGTTTTTTTGTGAAATGGAATAAATAGAATGAATGCTACAACATTGACTAGAACATTAATTGTGCCTGAAAGTTTTTTGATAGGTATGATTTTTCATCTGGGGAAAGAGTATCATGTGGAAGCTGACAGCACTTTTATTCATGATGTATGAAGACCGCCACTTTTAAGTAGTAAATGCCACTGTTCCGCAAGATAAAAATAAGCTGTTGTGAATTGCTGAGCGCTCTCAGATTGTTCTGTCCTCCCTGACATCCAGAGTGTTCAGCATTTTGCAGTGGCAAGTCGTTCAAGTTCACGTAATGCAAGTGTACTGCAATGCCTGCAAAACCCACAGGGGTTAGCTGCTGTACCAAAAAAGAGACCCAATGCTTTTGGGTCAATGAGAGCCAAAAGAGACCCAATGCTTTTGATTAGGGATCAAGGTCATACGACAATCACTGCCAGATGGTACTGCAGCCTTTTCAGGGGAAGAAAGATGTTGTCTGCTTATAATTCGTTAAGAAAACAAGTAAACACAACTCTTGTCATTTCTGTATTTCCAGTAATGAAGAATACGTGAAGAGTACAACTAAGAGAAGTGACCATGGTTAATGAAGCACAGTGCTTTCTGCACTCCTCATTTAAGAAGGAAGAATTTCTGAACCTAACAGACAAAGAGTAATAATCAACGGAACTTATTCTAAGAAGTGCCAGGATCTCTGAACCATAGAAAAGATTGATGGACTTGACAAAAACGACGTGAAACATTCCACACTCTGCTGTCATCTGCTGTTGCTTGCTCAACTGTGAAGAACTGTGTATTCAGGCTGCTTTCTACAATATTGCCAATCACCTTTTTGGACTTCAAAGTGATATTTTCTTATCAGTTCTCTAGTGGTTTCATTTGCATGCATTCTGTAACTATGCACAAGCAAAATCTATTACCTGCTTTACCTGTTTTAAAATAAGCACAGTGGTGAATAAAATCAATTTCTTTTTTTTTTTTTTGACCCCCTCAGTTCTAATTGCTTAGGTCCACATCAGTGGAAATTGGAACTGATGTTGTACGAGGGTTAGGGCAAATTGTTGCACATACCATATGAAAATGAGCCTCTAAAGATACTTTCACTGTTAGTAAAAAGAAAATAAAAATGTTATTTATAACAAGGCCTTATGTTGTGTACATATATTGTCCTTGAAATATTTTTGATTTTGCCTTATTTCTTGCAAAAGAGAAAATCTATAATTTATTTAGAAAATACTACTGTAAACTATAGTTTTATTGATGAATAAAAGATTTTATTCTGAAGACTATCACGGCTGTCATCCTGCTATTGATCTATACTGGATTTAATTTTTCTTGCATTTCTCTACCTTCGTGAGACTGTCTCAAGAGGCCTCTTGAGATATGACAAGCATGGCATCTGTCTTTATGAGTTCTATAATGAAAAGGGGAATCTTGAAATTAGAGCAGGAAAGGCAAAGGAACATACTCAACAGGCACTGCTTTATCAAACCACTTCAGGTTTTTCAGCATAGGCAATCATTTTAGGGTAACTACAGAAACTATTTTGGTTCCCTAATTTCCCAAGTAACAGGGAGATCATCCCAAATGCCAGTGATCATCAGTCCAAAATTTCATGCTTTGATGCAGTGGTGTATTTAAAAAATCGCATAGGTGTCACTTAGAAAGCTACCAACATTATTGGTAATAATATGTCTTCTAGGAGTAAGTGTAGTAAACCTGCTAAATTGACAAAACCAGAATTTGGCATTTTAAGTCCTAGAATTATGCTTTGTACCGGTATAGAATTTTTCGTTTAAGGATTTGGTGCGGTGGATTTTTTTGGTTTGGCTTGGTGGGGGATGGTGGTGGTGATACTGTTTTGTTTTACTTTGATATAACCCTATAATCCTGATGAGTAAGAAGGTATTATTCCTTAATTATGCACAGTATAGAGAAATTTAAAGGGGTTTGGAGTTTTTTGCTTTCTAAGTATGCAGAGTCTAAGGCTTCTCTTAGAGCCTGTATCTCATGATTACCACTTTTCTAGGCTTTAAAATTAGACTGCTTAATCTCAGCAAGATAATTTTTCTGCAGCATTCCTCAGAGAAAAGCAAAACCAATCTGCATGTCCTATGAGTAAAAACATTTCGTACATCTGTGTCAAGTGTCTGCTCCTTCATGTGCAGCGTACAGGATATTTAGAATGTGTCTCTATGCAAAGCAGATCCTTGTCAGTAGTCTTATTTGGGGGAAAACATTTAAGCACCTGATTAACTTTCATAAAGAATATGCGTGACAATTTTTCCCCGATTGCCTAGTAACTGTAGCATCTGAATCATTTGTTCTTAGGAAGAACCCAGAGGATACACAACTTAACTGCAATAATTCTGTCCAAAATCAGAATGTCTATACCAAACCATTCAAAGACTGAGACATCCTTTGTGTACGATCCCTTGAACACAGTAATGTCTAAATCAAAACAGTCATTTAACACTTGAAAGAGGAAATCCTGTATGACTATGGAGCCTACTGAGGAAACCCTCTCCAAAGCACGCACACTTAAAAGTTGTCTATGCGTGTGTGGTTAATGATCAACACCTTGGAACCCATTTTGCTCTCTAGTGCATGAAATGGTATAAACTTGCAAACATCAAAGAGCACAGGACTTTGTGTGGGGATGCGCATGTTTCATGTTTAAGCATTTTGGTTCTCTTCATCTCGCATTGGTGTTTCACACTGGTAGCACTTGATGAAAATTTAAAGACTTTTAAACATACCTGTAGAGCTGATGAGGCAGGTCACGTCAAATAAAAATAATATACAGAAAGCACAGTCAACTCCTGGGGGTATAAAGTAACGTATTGGTCTGTTTCTCCATGTCTAAACAGATGGAATTTGCCACAGGGAGCAAAGAAGAATTAGGTCACAGACGTGGGCTATTGGTGGGCAGTGGTATCTGAATAATCTGGCCCTGCAAGCTGCCCAGAATGAAAAAGCACAGGTTGATGCCAGCTTAGAGAAAGGTAGGGAATAATTCCAAATTTGTGTTATCTGACCTTGTGACTTAATCATATGGCATTCAGAGATGAAGTTTTGCCTTTGGTGGTAGCACCACCAAATAGTTGCCCTCAGTTAATAAACAATAAAACAAAAGCCCCCAAACAAACAAAAAAAACCCCAGCCAAACAAAAAACCCCCACTTTGTGTCCTTGTACTATAATTCAGTGGTTTGAAAAAACACATATCCCAGCATCTATTTTCCTGTTGACTCTGCTTATACTTCAGGCAATTTAATTTCATATAACTCGATGGTATTTTCCCAAACTCTTACCACTAGACAGTGAATAAAGAGTAGTAATCAGTAGCACACTCCACCTGTTCTTTGTAGAAGCCATTTGCTGAAACATTTCCAGTGGAGCATGCATTTGCTTTAATTAAAAATTATCAGCTCTTTCCAGACCGAATGTGTGGGACCTGACCCTGCAGCACTTCTGCATCTGGAACTCCTTCACAGGTATTTTACACCAGCATAAAAAGATACTGATACCGGTATTATGATATGAACAGCATTAACCTAAGGGACAGGGATCGAGATGAAAAACATTAAGAAATCATTGTTAAAATTGCTAAAACCTAATCTGAGCCCTTTAGAAGTTGTATGGCTGACCCTTGCTTGGTAGTAGCAGCTTGTAAAATTCATTAACTTGAACTTTACATTTGAATTAATTGTTGTTAACTTTTAAAAAGATTTAGTATGTGAAATTGCTATACTAGAGAAAATATTTAATCGACACTAGTTCATTGATTTGTCATTAACTTAGAAACACAAGACGAACATTTCCTATTGAGAGTTGTGTATGACTTGGATGACTAGAGAAAAATCACCGTGGAACTAATTGGAAAACATCAGAAAATACCTGAGGTTCTTTTTATAGGAAAGGCAAGGTATATAAATAAGCACCATCTTTAAATAGATTAAACACTACATAAAAGAACAGACATTCCTCTTTTCTTCTAGCTGTTTTCCCCCTTCCCTACCAAGGTACAAAAAAATCAAATGTTTGCTTTACCCATGTATTCTGTGGTCTGATACAAGTAATGTGTTCCTATAGGCCTTATGTCAGTCTGTAAACCATTATTCCTGTAGAAACAGAAGTAGATTCTCCCAGCAGGGCTAAGAATGGGTTGTTCTTCAAGGAACTAGAGAGTATCTTAAGTCTGCTTAATGTATGAAAACTTCCCCACAAAATACAACAAGGACACAAACTGGGAAGACGCTGGTAACAAACACAGGGAGTCTGTTGAAAAGAGACAAGAAGAAGCTGGCTAAGTTAGATAACAGTTTGCTACAGAGAGCTTTTCGCTAAAACAAACTTCATAATTTCAGTTGAAATTTGCACAAGTGGCTTGAATTTGAGCTTTTCCCCCTTGTGTAGTGTAAAATAATTCTGGCTTATAGAAAAATATTATAAAATTACAAAACTTGATAACTTACTCCCTAATGCAGTGGAAGATCATAGAATCAATAGAACAGTTTGGGTTGGAAGGGACCTTTCAAGGTCATCTTACTCTAACCCCTCTGCCACAAGCAGGGACATCTTCAACTGGATCAGGTGGCTCAGAGCACCCAGCTGCTTACTTTAATTAAGAGTGTTTGAAAAATAAAAATGCATCACACAGTAACCAGCAGTAAGCTTCTGAATACTTGTATGTTTTTCATATTTATGGTTTTACTTGCAATGGCTGCGTCTTTTGGTCCTGTCCTGTGGAAGGCTCTGAAGTGAAAGTTCCTGTATTCCCGCAGAAAGTGTGTGGGTTTTTTAAGAAACCTTTTAATAGGAATTATTTCTTACCTCTCATCTACTTGGCAAACCTAGTTCATTTTTTTCGGTTTACGTAACAGTAAGAGATATCTGGCTGAGACTCTCTACATCTTCGCATACTGCTAATAGTATGGCATCACCAGCGTTTACGTAACTTAGTGGGAAATGCCAGGTGTGATAAATGATGTGCTTTATTTTCCTTTCACTGGCTCAGCGAAACGTTTCACCTGCAGCACGTAATGCATCAGAATACTTCCTGTCACAGAAAATAGTCCTAGAACGGGTCCCTGAGTGAATGCTTGGTGCGTAGCATTGGCAAGCCTGGCTTCTAATTGCTGTTCTTCCCAGGCTCCAGCTCCTTGTAAATCTCCTCAGCGAGACCGCTCTGCCTGAGCAGGTGCCTGCAGAGATTCGCCCACGGGCGATCGTCGCTGGCTCTGAGAACGGCAGCGAGGTGAAGGCGCGCAGCGAGGGCAGCCGTGTCAAATGGCCGCCGCAGCCCCTGTCTCTGTGACACGCCATGGTCGAGACCTCCCCGAGGGGAGCCCGAGCAGTACAGCGGGCCCAGCACCTGTGTCCTAGGGACAGCCGTGCCGGGCCGTGTTAGTGCCAGGAGAAGGACACCGGGCTAAGGCTGGCGGGGAAAGCGCCCGCCGCCTCGAAAGCCTCGCCGAGCGGACGGACCGTGCTCGGTTCTGATACATCTGTGCTGTCTCCGTAGCAAAGTACTTGGATTTAACTTATCCTGGCGCTACTGAGGCTGGAGCCAGCAAGGGCTGGGAAGAAGAGAAAAACCCCACATTCCGCTTCTCTGCT